>JAQFZX010000131.1:0-89305 GCA_034682405.1 Hydroisotoma schaefferi
GTAGGATCATCCCTATTAAGATTCTATAAAAAAAAATGATTGTAAAATAAATCCATAAGTAACCTAAAGCATGCGGTTGTGGTTGGATAGGTTTAGAATACGTGTTCCATTCATTGATCTCTACTCAAAGAACGAGAAAACCTTAATCTGATACTTGGAAATAATCAGTCAGAAGTAGCCGTGATTTTCTTACAACTGACATCAGATAGCGTATTTATTATAGGTAACGCTTAAATCGCAGACATAACATAAATTATTCAATAAATTATAGTTTTCTTTAAATTGCATTGTAAGGGGAGAAAAGGAAGTTAGTTTTAAATTAGTAAATCGTTGAGGCTATACGATGATAAATTATGACATTTATAAAGCAAATAATTAGTTTTAGGTATGTAAAAATGTAGGTGTAAGGAAGATTATTAAATGTAGTAAGTTATGTTGTAAGCATGAGGAAAAAGGAAATAATATTCATAAAAATTACTTCCCCGTCTATTCTCATAAAAATCAATAAATTGAAACAAAACAGTTAAAATTATAATTATAGTTCAAGAAGGAAGAAACCGATAAGGGTTTCTTGTATCTTATCCTATCCACAAATTGTTTAAGCCTAATCCAATAAGCACAATATCATGACTTTTTCCTTGTTAAAACTACATTTAAGGTGAATTTTAAATGAATAAATGACGCAAACCGGTTAAAACTATAGTTCTAGAAGGAAAAAACCGATAAGGGTTTCTTTTCCGAACCACAAATTGTTTTACCCTAATCCAATAATGACAGACACATTCTAATGTAAACTCATAATTAAATGACTTTTTCCTTGTTAAAATTACATTTACGGTGAATGTTTCCGCTTCTTATTATTGAGCATAACTGCTACAGTATATAAAAGGCCTTTACGTTCGAAGTGAAGCGTACAAGTAAAAATATATTGGATTAATTACCAATAAAGGTTAAATGAATTACCACTAAATCATTAAATTTCTCTGTATTAGCAAGTACTAGCTTATCGCATACAGAGGTCAATCCTGGGATAACATGCACCCATATTGAAGTGTAGAATATAAATATAAATATTTTGGTTGGCATTTTACCATTCGATTCAAGCTTGTCATTTATTCAAGTCATGCATTTAAACGTGTATCGATCGTTGTTCGTTGCATCATTTAAATTTTTGCTACGGTAAGCTAACTTTTCCAGCAATCTAAAAGACTAAATTATAAATTTTTTAAAGATTTGTCTGAATTATAAAAACATTTTAACTTCAAAAGATCTATCATTATATACTCTACATAAAAATGTATCATTCAAAGTTTTCGTTTTTTCCATTTCTCACCTTGCCGTTTTTGACACTGTGCTTCAGTTTACTGGAAGCAAGAGTAATTGACAGTAAAACCCCTGGTTCGAATAGCTTAGTTTTATCTTCGCCACACGTTACAAAGTTAGGGGAATGGGGAGAATGGGAACAATGTCCGGGGTCTACATTAGTTATGGGAATGAGGCTAAAAATGGAACCTTATCAAGGTACGTTTATTTTATTACAGAGAAAGCCATCGGATTTCATGATTAATTTACGTACAAAACCCTAGATAACGCATGAATCTTTATGCAATTACAGGCCCTTTAGATGACACAGGATTAAATGGGATTCAGTTCCTCTGTGGAAAGATTGGTGACACTTCTCGAGCAATTCAAAGCCGAAGGATACAAAGTTTGGTTGGAGATTGGGGCAGTTTTGATAATTCCTTTGAGTGTGAGAAGGGTTACGTTACAGGGTTTCAACTGCGATCTGAACCACCACAAGGAAGTAACGATGACACGGGAGCAAATAATTTGAGAATTTACTGTTCTGGAAGTAACAGTTATTTCGAAGGAAGGGGTCTTAGTTGGGGGATATGGACCGAGCCTAGGCATTGCCCCACGGGTTATGCTATTTGCTCGTTAAGAACGCAAGTTCAACCTGCTCAAGGATTCAGACATCGTAAGGTTGATTAAATTTATTTTGGAATTCAGTACAATAAGTAATTTTACCAATCCTTTTTTTGTAGATGCCGATGATACATCGCTCAACAACTTAGACGTAAAATGTTGCGAGATTTCGTGATAGTATTTGATATAATTTAGCCAGCGAACGTTAATGATATGGTTTATGTATTAATTGAAATTTACTAACATTTGTGTGCTTGAATAAATGATAAAACCTTGAGCAATGTCACTTAGAATGTTATTGAGATGATAAGTATGAGAATAAAGAACCTTATTTAGTTTCATGCTTAATTTACAGACAAATTTATTGGCTCATAAAAGCTTACAATGAAACTTATAAGTTTAGCAGTTAACCCATCTAAATCTGTGAGTTAAACGCTGTAATATACTATGAAGGAAACTTATGATGGCTAATGAAATACCTCTACAAAGTATGTTGTAAATAAACTAACCTAAACTATAAATTAATCGCTGTGACATATCTTACGATTATATTATTGTGTTTGCAATTTCCGTGCACCATACATTTGGGTTGGGATTGGGATTTAATGTTTTTATGTCTGTAGTTTAGCTGGCATAGACCTCAAACTTAATGCTATCCTGCGGGTGCGGGTTTGATTCTCAAAAACTCTATAAGTACAGGGTGATCCCATCAACTAACTGCAGTTTACACATTAATAAATTTACCATAAAAAACAAACGCACTTTTTCAAAAGTCTCGATTTACACTTGCGTTTGTCAAACAACTTTACAATTTCCAGTTTTTTGGGCTACGCTCGTAAGACATTTCCTACTGATCAAGTGGCCGAATGGAAGCAGCGCCTGCCGAAAAACACTATGCCAACTATAAGCTACCTGTAGCTTGCATTACAATAAAGATATCCTACCGGAACTCAATGCAATCCTAGAATTGGGATATCAGTGTATCATTCTCAATTAAATTGACTAAACTCAATCAATCCGCTTTGACTAAACTGCTGAAAAAATGCCATTCCATTTTTCTCACCCACAACCCCCAACAACTTATACAAAGATCTCGAACAATGGTCGAAGTTGGCCTGAAGATAGGTATGATAATACAGGTGGTTCATTTCCTGTTAGACCGGACCGTACCTGTATACCATGTACGGGGAAAAAACAATCTGACCTTGGCCGCTACACTGAAAACTATTTCAGAAAAAATCTAATGGTCAATAATCCTGTTACCTTATGCGCTTTGAAAAATACAAAACAAACGCACGAAGTTTTAAGTAACCCACCGATAAAGTTTACATCGCCGAAGTTTATTCATAAATCGTCTGGCCGCAGTAAAAGCCTACTAAGGGTATCCAGAAAGCACCAAGTTGCACTCTGTAAAATCAACGAGAACCTTGTAAAGCATGACGAAGAAAAGGATTTGATTGGAGATCGTCAATTATCACATGAACAACGGTTGATTAAAAATACCCTTGCAGAGGAACACAAATCTAAATCCAAAAAGCACTTAAGACAACAAATTAAAGGAAAGCATCCTGGACGTGAGGAGTCTTCCGTTACATTATCATTTAAAAGTAAGCTTCAATCAGACGAGATGAAGAAAAAGGACGATTTGATGAAAAGATGCAAAGAAGGGACATTACTCGGTTACATCAGAGAACGTGTGGTAAAGCTAGCTAATACATATTTTGAAATCCTAAGGTTTAGCAAATGTTTCTTTCGTAACGACTATTCATGCACATATTAGGTTGAAGACATTCGTAGCCAAGCATGTGTAGAGCAGTTGAATCGAGACAAGCAGTTTCCCTCCTTATTAAAACTTCCCTATAAGTTAGGTCAATTTCCTGAAAGATACTCTTACGATCCTGATTGTGCGATGAGCATGTTGTGTAAAAACAAGCATTTGTTGGCCAGATTTTATGAATCCCTAAGTGATGAAAAAATGAAGCATAGAGATAACGTCCTTGATGAAGAGTCCTTTACAGCCCTTCCTAGATCGGAGTTACATAAACTTGAAAAAACTCCGATGTTGTTTCAATTACTAGCTCATGGCCCGTTGCGAACTAGGAAAGGGCAACCCACCACTGAAGACGCCAATGATGCCCATAGTCATTTGGGACTTATCGATGCTGCTAAGCAAGACGCTCTGAAGCGATTTGTTGGAGAAATGTAATCCAACATTAAATTGTCTAAATTAATGTAACCCCAATTCGCATGTTTTATAAAACACATGACGGTTTCCACTGCAGGCATAAACGGAAACTTGATGTGACCCTTCCTGCCGAACTAACCGAGCAAGCTAAATACGGCCCAGTTGAAGGAGTACCCATAGACTACCCGCATGCTTCGTCTTTTCTGAATCTTCATCTTCCTGCTGGAGGCTTAGAAACATTTATAGAAAAGCCAACGGAAGCTGAATGGAAAAGAGTAGAAGTAGCGATAAAGTGTGACGATATGGTGAAGAAGGTTCGACGTCGCCAAGGTTTAGTGGATCACTCTACAGATCAGTATCAGCATGAACAGGAATATTTCACCTTTTCCAAATCTTTGATTGAAACCGAGAATAAAGTTACCAGGAAAGGATATCATGATTTGGAGACGTTGGACCAACTTTTGGATTGTGACCCTGCCACCATGACCAACGACGTTTTTATTGATGCCCTACAAACTGTGTTACCGTTACCAATCAATGCATCGAAAGCAAAACTAACTAATGAGAAAGTTATCCAAAGAAAGTCACTTGAGCGTGCTTCCAAGACTGTTTCCGAAGGACTATCTTGGATGGAACTTTCGCGTCCCAGTAGTTCGAAAAATCTAGAAAGAGAGCTACAGGAACAGGAATTCGTTGACGAGATGAGACGATTAACTGCAAACGGTGACTCAATATCATTCTTTAAGGGTTCCTCGTCCCCACGGATCTATGCCAATGAGCAAAGCATACCCGCCGTACCGTCTATAAGTTCCAGTATGATTAGCACCTCCAGCTCAAGGGAGACTTATGGGGATCTACATCTTGTAGACTCGAGGCTTTCACTACCAATAGCTGATATTCGGTTCAGTGAGGTACGTCTTCCAAAGTTGAAAGAAAGAAACTCAAGTATACTCTACAAAAATGAATTTCATTATGATGAAAATTCATCCTCCTCCGATGGCGGATATGATGTATATGATACTGGGGAGGAAGCAGACGACGAAAATGTCGACGGATCAGACCTTGAAGCTGAGGACATACCCCTTCCAACAGAGAATCCAAAAATACCAAAACTGAATGCTGATAAAGTTTTTGTCGAGGAAAGCTTTGGATTTGACTTCCATAAAGAGAAAGAGAAGATTTTTAACTATTCTGAACTAGTCGTTCCGCCTAACAAAACATTACCTCAAATAATCCATTTCGAAAAGAAACCAGAGGAACATATTCCTGTTCAAATTCACCTAAGACAAGCAAGTATGGATCCAACGAATACGAATACACGACATCGCGATTTACTACTAATGTTTGAAAACAAAAGGAAAAAGGAAGAGGATCGTGTCAGGCGAAAAATGTTGGGAGTAAGTTTGTACGAAAATAAAATTGATAATAATAATACTGGTAAAAATAACGTCATCCAAGATGCTAAGGACAAGGGTAAGAATATAACCTCGCGTAAAAGTAGGCATAATGTTATCTTTACATGAGCGTTATTGCAAGTACTTCTACCCTACCCCTTAATTCTAAAGTCATGTCCAGTTTATCTTAAAATATGAAAGGAGTACATTAATACTAAATAAGTTTATGGAAATAAAGTAACCATCTATAATTTACTGGATCATAATTTCTGAATTATCTTAGTACCAATTCATGCTACCCTTTTCATTTCTACTATCTCTCATAAAAGGTGCATGCTGCATAGAATAGAGAATACCTTGTTGAATGACTAATGAAGGACTTCCCGTAACATGCAGTCCCTTTTGAGTTCCCTTCCCTTTCCTAGCTAACCATAGTAAATCCAAATTACAGCAATAATGCAATCTAAGTCAAGGTGCCAAGAAGCAGACTGACTTAAACCTAATCCTTAGTACAGAACAGGGCGCAAGCGTTTCGCATCTTTATAAGTTGATTTGTATAAGTGACTATTCTGCTACTATTGCAGTCTTTTATTCCACAGTGATTTTATCATTTATCATTCAACCTCAAATCGGTATATAAAGGTCAGCAATGCCAAGCAAGAATGTAAAACTTTCTTGGTTGGTTAACCCAAAAGAGTTCAATTCTTATTGGAATCTTTCCGTAAATACATTTAGCAAACTGGCCTTTTTTTACAAACCAACAAGTTTTTTACAAGTTGCAAGCACTTTATTGTGTCTGTGTTGTGAATAAATAAAAGTTGTATGGCAGAACTTCTCTCCGTCTTTTTACCGTCCTATACCCTTTTCATATTAAAAACTTGTATTCTTTATCATTGCTCAACATGTATGTGGACGGATCTTGCAAAAAGTAGCAAGCAATACAAACGAGGTGAACCGTAGGCAAGGCATAGCTAAAGTACATTCATACAGTGTATGTGTACACTTCCATGTAACACTATACAAACCATGATCCCCTGTACAGGGTTTTAAGCCGCGTGGGGTCTTTATTCGGTCGCAGACGAAGCCGAGGTCACGCCTTTCAAAACGTCGTACATGAACTATACCTACAACTAGATTTAATTACCAATGACCTTACACGGTCCGTATGACCACCACGCCCCCTGAGAGACCCAGTCTACAGGTCGTGCTCAGTCCCTTCCTGGCATTACAAAGTACACATCTTAATCCCTTCTACAGTTAGACCCACGTGGGTCCATACCCCCTGAGAAACCCAGTATACAGGTCGTGCTCAGTCCCTTCCTGTCTTTACAAAGGACACATCTTTATCCCTTCTATAGTTAGACCCACATGGGTCCATACCCCCTGAGAGACCCAATGTGCAGGTCGTGCTCGTACTCATTCCCTTTTTACAACGGACTGTTAGACCCACACGCATGGGTTGGGTCAATTCCAATCCATTCCAAACCAACTTGGAAACCTGGGTTTTTTACAACTCCTACCCTACAAAAACCTACGTCACATCATCATATCCGTGCCTTGCTATAACTGTCCCTAATTCCTATACAAAAGCTGTAATAAAGCTGACGTAGAGGAGTAGTGCTTGGTTATAAAAGTGAGTTCAGTTAGTACAGGGATTCGTTGAATGAGGAAAGCTGTTGAGTTGAGCTCCATTCCTACCAAAAAACTAGCATAAGCAAATAAGCATCCAATCCAATGTTATAAAGTCTTTCAATCTCGTCAAACCTCAAACACACTACTAACCATTTTTCATTGAACATGAACAATCTCTTTATAAACTCCTCCTCAACCTCCAATAAATAAAGTTAATGTGCCAGAAAGAAACAGGCACAAAGCCCTTAAAAACAGAGAAACATATTTAAAGTTTGTAATAAAAGTTCTTCCAAGTTGTTTTTCTAGTTCGGTGACTAACACAATCCAACATTTTTGTGTTAGTTTTGTTGTGGAAAGATGTTATTTTACTTTAATAATAAATAGTTAGATAACCACTGTCAGTTTTTTAACTTATCCAGTTTCATTTTTGACATGAGCTAAAAAATTAGAGTTTTTAATCTCTACTTTTCCACGATGACATTTATTGGAATTGGATTCACATTTTTGGATTAACTCAAGTTGGACCTTTTTTGTGAGTTCTTTTGCTGTTTATGAATTATGAGGATGTAGTTTAATTTAAAGTTTAGAAGGTATTTTTTCAGAATTTATTGAATTATGTAATATTGCGTCAGGAAGTCAGGATCATCAACTGTAGTTAGTATTTTGTTTAGTTTAGTTGGATATTCGACCTTTAAAGTTAAATAGAGTTCGTACTAAAAGGCGTGTTTTTTTACTAGTTTTATTGACATTTTGACAGTGAATCTGAGAACAATGGGTATTTCCTAATGGTTGATTTGATATCATAATGGTAAAAAGGCGAGGGTAAAATAACTAAATAACCCAACGGTTTTTGGTGAGTTTAACACGGAAATTGCATTTTTTTTCTACATGATTGATATTGATGTCTTCGTGCTCTTGATTATAATTTTGTAGGCTTTGGTGGTAAATTGGTATTTATTTATTAATATTAACGAGCATAGTAGAAGAGAGTGCTGAGTATCTTTGGGTAATTGGAGTTGTTCATTACTAGCATTAATTATTATAAAGCTATATTTGTTATCAATTGATATTAGTCATTCCCATTATCACTTTCCAGTTTGAGTCAGCGTTCTGAGAAATGCATTTCATTTCAAGATATAATATTATATGCATACAGCAGGGAAATTAAAGTATTTACTTGGATGTGTAAATGCAGCACAAACTTACTATAAATCCCGAATGAATGTCATTGTTTCAGAAACTTTATACGATAAAGTCAACTGTTGCTTGTTGGAGTGAAAGATGCAAGTGTGAATACAATTTTTTAATACAATTTTTCACAACACAACTTTAGGAACATTGGATAGGTGATTTAGGGTTTTTTTTTACCTTTTGCCATTTAATTATTGAAGTCAGTAAATGAGTCATGTATGTATTGAATTATATTCTGAGTAGGTAGTAATTTAATGAATGGGTAAAAATAGACCTATGGTCAGTACATGGCTTAATAGATTTATTTGTAAAAATTATAAACCTTTAAAATAGTTAGCAGAGATTTTCGTTGGGACGATTACCATTCTTTAGGAGAATTATAATTACGAATATAATTTGATCCATTACCAGTTACAGTATTAGTGGAAGCTCATTAATAAAAATAGAACATTTCATTCTTTCGTTTCGAACTTCGGGACTATCCTATCATCACCACGAACGAGGTGTGAATTGCACTTTCCTTAAATATATTTTTGTATTTTTCCATTTCATTTATAAGCATTAGAACTACTATTTTTATAATTTACTAGTTTTCATTTTGAAAGCAAGCCTGGTAGCCACTGGTTCAGGATATGTGATCTAATAATTATTATTGTAACGAGAAACTTTCTACTTTCTTGGAATTCCTTCATATAACATTTGACGTAACAAGTAAACTTGCATTTTTGTTTGTTATTGTTATGCAGCACTGGTTGTATAGTGCAGTAGCAGCCAAAAGTCACTCACTTAGTCAGTTACATACAACAGTGATTTGAGTATTTCATAGACAAAAGGTACCTCACTCAATAAAGTATATCAATTTTTATTTTAAATTAAAAATGTTATCTTTCTTAATTTTCTTAAATAGCATATATAAAACTATTTGGCTTATTTCTATATATTTGGGTATGGTATTTGATGCAATATTGTAAATGATTGTCTGTGTAGCTCTTGAAGCAATTGAAGCTAGACTTTGAGTGTTCATTGACCCAATTAGAGTCCATAAACATCGTATAGTTTCTGATATAAACGTGCATATTATATTACTTCAGATTTATCTTAACAAACGATAAAACAGAGAGGCGTATAAAATAAAACTTTTGCTGCTTTTTATAATGTGTAGGTTTTCAATCATGACTGAAGACTCGATATGTCCTTATTTATAAAAAGATTGACCATGATTGAAAGCTTTTATTCTCCAAAAAGACTGTCCTCTGTCCTTATACTTGTTAGTGTCCTCATTTTTACTTACTGCAGATACTTTGAATTTGTGTTTTGACCTTTTCAAAATACTAAGAATAAGGAATTTACTTGGGTTGAAAGTAACATTGTTGATTGTGCTTCGAGTGAGCAACATAAGGAACTTGTACTGATAGTCATTTCCTTCAGACTTGCCGTTGGCAATTAGGTAGCTTGCATACTGAAAGAACAAAAAACATTGGTTTGAACTTTTAGTTCTAAATTATTAAGTCTTGGTCTAATATCTAATGGCTGAAAGTCTTATTTGCATAGTTTTTCCATTTTACCCAACGACTAGTTAAAAATGACCTTGCTCTTTGCTGTATGGTTGCGTAAAAAACTTCATGAAAGTAACAAGTGATTGCAGAATTAGGATTGCATAGGTTGGTTGGTTTGGTATGCTGAGTATAATAATTGCTGTGGTTGTTTGATTACATTTTCTGCATATTATTTACTCGTGTTTATTTTAAGTTGCATTCCATTCCTCTACTGTTATATAATTAACAAAATAGTTCTATATTTGTTCAAATAACTTTCGAGTTGGAACCTGAGTATGAATCCAGAGTTCAAATTTATATGGAGTACTCACAATAGTTTACATTTTAATACTCTAATAAAATTGACTGAGTTGAACTTCATTATATTGTGTATGTTGCATGGTTGCGTGCACGATTGCACATAAATCGGTGGCTTGTATTTATAAGGCACCTGGAAAATGAATCAAGGATGCCCAATAAATGTCTCTAGTTTTTGTTAATTATTTCCTTAAAATCTGTATCTGATTCCGAGAAGAGTGTGGAGGAAGAACAGGAAATAGGCAGTTAGCGAGTTAGCTTTAAGTTCAGTACTTCTTAAAAGGGAAGTCTGATAGTTGCGGATGCATTTGTAATGATATTGAGATGATAGTAAATGCAAATTTATCTGTGACCTTTTGATTAACAGATATGTCTGAATACATCATCGACCATACCAATTAGCTATATTAATATAACAGTATAGGTCCTAAATGTTTTCAAGGTCTCCTTTAGTTTGGTTAATGCTCCTCCTGTGTCTTTTCTTTACTATAAATCCAGATGCAGACAATAATTGATACATATTGTAATGCTATATCACTTCTGTGTATTTGGAGATCTCTTAAAAATTGAATCTTCAATTCTTCAATCTAAATCTCTTTAGCCTAGATCATGGTCTTTGAAAAAGTGTTAAATTTGGGTCAATTACAATGTACAATAACTAGAGTGTGTATAACAAAAAAGTTCTTTTAAAACTATAGATAAGTTTTAATACCGGATGCTATCATGGAAAGAAGCAAACCATCAAATTTTCCGGAAACTACACTTCCCGAAGTCCATTCTTCAGGAAGACCCTCCCCCAGCAGTGGAGCTGAAACCAGGAAGACTAATCACCATTACCGAAATCGTAGCTTAGATATAGGGTAAGTTTGAATTATTTTAATTTTGAAACTTCAGGAATAACTTTAAAGAAGAAGTATATGTTTTTTAAATTCTCTATAAAATAAAATCATTTGGCTTGGCTTTAAATAAGAGATCAATGCAATGCATACTTCAAGGCGAATTTAATTCGATGCCTGTACAAATATTTGAACTCATAAAGTACCTTACGATGCGACAGGTAGATAAACATAATCAAATTTGGTAATTTTCCTCCTGTTGTCTGTGAGGAATGAGAAAAGTTTATAAGTTCCGTAAACAATGAAACATCAAATAAATTGTGACGCTTTCTATTTGGTTTTACGGGTATTTTGGTTTGTTGGAGGATGATTGGAAAAATGAGTAGATGGTTTACTTCCTCTATTATATTCCCACCCATTCGGTTCTGGTTCTGTGTCTTATCTTTACAATAAGTATAAAGCATTCAAAAATAAAATCTATTTGAGAGAAGTTTGTGGGTTGAAATAGAATACTTATCTTACTTCGACTTTACTCGCTGAAAAGATATGCAAGTTCAAACCGTTTATCTATGATCTTTCTGTATATTAAGAAGGCTGTCTGAGTAAAAAATTATTCTCAATTAAATCGCCTCATATTGTGTCTAAAAATCCAAGAAACTATTTCTTAGTTGGTTAACCCCACAGCCTTTTAACCGTAGTAAGATTAAGATATGATTGACATAAGTCTCCTACTTCACTTAAACTGTAATTTATGGCCGAAACTACTCAGTGAAATGACCGTGATAAAGATTACCCAGTCAGAGAACGACGAACTTCTTTTTTGTTTCACATGCTAGCTATGATGGGAATCGTCTCGTTAATTTTGGAAGCAATTTGAGCTATATGACATGACTGTCGATAAGAAGAAATTCTGTGAACTTCCATTTCACTCGCATTTCTCAAAGATGATTCAGACTCAAACTCATGGTCGTATCTTTATTGTCAACACAAAATGCAAGTAAAAGTTTTTAAGGACTTGGGTCTCCAAACACAAAGCTATGTTTAGTCACAGTTAACTTTTCATGTAGTTTCGGTATTGGTTGGAGGTATTAATATTGTTTAGTTTGTGGTTTGGTTAGGGCGTCTTTACTAGTACTACACACGTTTCTAGCCTCTCGGTACGAGGCTTTACGGTATATGTTTGTCGAGAGTTAATCAGAGAAATCTTACAAGATCTCACTCACCGTACATTGCATTACCTAAGGTTAGGTTTCGTGCAGTCAATGCAATGCAATAAGTTGAAAATTGCACTGTTGACTGTTTCAATGCAAAAATCGAGACAGAGACTTAAACACTCAATTATCCGAATAGTGGTACACATTTCCTCATTCATTTTAACAGGTTGGTGTCTTTAAGTTGGTGGTTGAATTGTCTTTTCCTCATTTTTTATCACGTAAGGTAAAATGTTTCTTTTTAACGTATATTAAGAAAATTCAGTTTTGTTTTAGAGAAATCGTAGTCCAGAGAGAGTATTATTCATTTGGGACCTTCCGTTGTTTGTCGACAAGATTCTCTTAACTCAAAGCTTTTTGTAAACAGTTCGCTAAATGTTTGTTGAGATGATTAAGGGGACTAGACTAGATAATGTCTGTTTCATCTGCCACCTTCCACCATTCGTGTGCTAGATAGATTTGCAATCGTCGTCCATAAATCACCACCACCTACCCACTTAAATTATTAGTAGCACAAGGTGAAAGTGTAAGTGTGCTGGTAAAGTTATCAAATGGTGTAACGAGGTTAAAAGAATAAATTTCAAATCAGTGTATTCCTAACGGAACATTAGCATCCAGCGAACTAGCAGATGAAGATGAAACATTCAGTAAAAGCATTCCGGTTTCGTTTGGGTGGAACCTTCTTATTTAGATTATAGAATCACGAACGGAAGTTTTATTCTAGTTCTCCGAATCGCAATAAATCATACTTTTTGGTACAAGTAGCGCATCTGTTCCAATCCTACATGTCTGTCCATGGTTGCAGTAGGGTCTATTGCTGTGAACCTGTATTCTGTTTCGTTGAAAGCAAATCCCCCTTTTCTAGCAAATTTTGAAAGGTCATCAGAGTCTTAAAGTAAACTAAGCTTCTAATTCTTGTAGATAAAATCCTAATTGTTTCTCCTATATTAATGTTGTAAAGCTTAAGACTCTCCTGTATTAAGTAGCCGGGGCCGTGACGCATGAAAAGGGATTCCATAATCATAAAATATATTTTCAACTTTCATCACATTATGTACCTTTTGAAAAACACTATCCTTAATTGGATTTAGTAGGTATTTCAATAGGTAGTCGGTCTTATATGCAGCAGATAAACATTACTGAATACCCCCATATTTTAAGCGTACGGGAGGACGTACGTCAAGAAGGTTATGTTGATTGATATTGAACGTATTTTTTGGTAACTCTCCTTCCAACGATCTGTCATGATAGTCTGGGCTATCATGTATCATAATATCTAGAAATGATCCGAATTCTTACCTGTCCCGGTGTTATCTGGAAATAAAAAGGGAGTTGGTCGGTTTGTATTTGTGTCATAAATTGGGCGAGGTTCGGAAACGTTGCGCTCCTTTGCGGCATCATATATCATAGTAAAAGCTAGCTGAGATGTCATGATAGCAATGTGAATGGAGATGGTTTTGGTTATGATCTATTGTCACGATATTGACCTATTCTATAGACCAAAGTCAGCTATTAATAGCCTTTTAAGCCTTCATTGTTCTTACGAGACCTTTCTGTACACGGTGGATAAATGTTTTTGTCCAAAACATTTTCTAGAAAGTAGGGTTTCTCGTAAACATAAATATAATGACCAGCATTTATTATTGTTCATCCACCACCGTCACCGTTGTTAATCATAGTTCAGCTAGCCGCGCGTCAGCCAGCAGTAAAAATTAATTAGCCCGTTTTTAACCTAATTTGGCTTAATAAAAATTCATAGTTTCAAAGCATTTTACAAACTACCCAGGCAAAAAAGACAACTGAAACCCAGAAAACGCCAAATTTACATACTGAAGCAACCACGTATGTTTTTAATGCAAACGTAAGAATTAAAGTAAACTGCATTCAACTCCAGCTAGGATCAAGCTTTACTCATATTATGCTCAAATGTTGTTATATTATCCTTAAAAAAGGAATGAGAAGCAGCTCTCAGAGTTAATTGTATCAGTCAAGGTCGGGATCAAAGTCTCAAAATGAGGCAACCCATCCATGGGTATATCATAAACAAATATCTAATCTTTCCATGCACTTATTAGTTAACTCAATTTTCCATGGAATGGATGTATAATGAAATCTAAATGTTGGGTTTTATTTCCCATGCATGCTAGTTTAATTCTTTTTCTATTCCGTTTAAAAGTACCAGCGTGTGCAATGATAATGATGATATTTCTCTTGGCATCTGGTACATTTTACTTTACAGTGTGAGTGAATATGGCAGCTTGAATGATGTATCTCCATGTTAAAGCCTAATAATGGGAATTGAAACCACTTAGCAACTTTATAACAAAAAGGTTATTCAGCAAGTTAAAAGTTATCAAGTTCTCTTTAAATGTCCAACTGAAACGGAATTCTTCCAAATAGACACGAGATACCACGATACCAGTACAATCCTGTGTTCATCCCAAATCTGTTTTATTTTTGAAACCCGTCTTTCAATTTGCTTTATATCCAACAAGATTAAAGTTTTCATGCGTCAGTAACGTCGGCATGCTTTGCGTAAATAGCTGTTCCATACCATTAAAACTTCGGTCATTGGAGTACCTCTTCTCAATTCAATGCAATAATCAAATCCCCAATCCCACCGCATCGCAAGCAAAAGTAATTAAACTGCATGATTCTGGCATGCATGCATCCAGAACCAGATGAAAACTGTCTTCAACAATGAAATTGAAATGGGACTCTGTACTGTATAAAGTTAATGGAGACACGTCTTCGTTGAAAATATCATTAAAATAATAATGAAGTATCACTGAAAAAGTCAAATATATCATCATATCGTCTACTACTTCCTCGAGGTTAAGTTCAGGGTCAGATTGGCTAGAGACAAGCCGTTTGACTTTTTCACATGCCTATGGTTTACTGCTGGCTGTATTTTTAATGATTGATGACTTTTAAATATGCTGAGTTGGATTTAATCTAATTCAAATACAAATACCGTGCTCTTATCGTTCAATGATCTGCTTATTCTCCGATACTTGAGTTTCGGATAAGCACTTACTATTATACCAGTTTACTGCTTTGCTCTGCTATTCAACTCACTGGAAATAGTATTTAACGCAGATAGTTGCTTAGACTAAAGTATTTAGTTAACATATTTTTTTACATTTATTTATTACGAATGAAAGTAAATGTATACATAAGGGACTGGGACAGGACTATGTTACATGTACAAAATAAAAAAACTAATCCACCTTTATTTCATTATAATTTCAGCTCAATACTACGACAAGGTGAAAAAGGCTGTTCCACAGAAGGATATACTACCATCGGTCTGAAGTTACCTACATTGCCTTCCCCTGACATAAATTTGTCACCCGATAAGTCTGCAGATAATTTCTCAGTGGAACCTGGTTCAATCAACCATCACCTTTTGTTTCATAGACAACACAGTCGTAATCGAAGTCTTGATTCTGCCCAAGTTCAGTCATATCTTCATCTGCATCCGGGAGGTGAACTGGATCTTGAGCTGAATCCACTTACTTCAACTGTGTCCAAATCCCATTCCCCGTCTTGTATTGTAAACGACAGGATTCTGAGTCTGAAACAGAACCACTGTCAACAATGTCTTCGACATCGTGACCGTGACTATGAAAATGTCCAGTCTCCCGACAGTCAAGAGGCAGCTCAACTTCCCCATTCCAAACTAAAGTGTATCTGTGCAACGAGTTCTGATGATTCGGGCATTTGTTCTGGGGCTAGCGGAACGACTGGATCTGAAACGGATGACGTGAATAGTAGTGTTGCGTGCGAACATTGTGATGACTTTCAAAATGACGAGAATGAAGTGCATGATTTTAATTGTGGTAGTCCTAGGCTAAGTTTTGATTCTGCCATCATACCAGATGAGCAGGATGGACTCAACGAAGAGAACATGTTTGAAGATTCAACCGACTCCGTTTTGCTCAATTCTAACTTTAATGAGGATTACCAACTACCAACAGTAGAGCTAGATGTGACGCTGACCGATGACTATGAACAAAGGACTTCGGAGGAAGTCACTATGCCTACTGAAATCACTATAGGTAGCTTGAAACAGTGTGATGTGCCGAATTCTACGTGCACTAAACATTTGCCTGGTAGTAAAGTATCGGATATGGACATAAGTTGTGAATCGCCTTCGGTGAATAATACTAGTGTAATCGCTTCTGCCGGAAGTTCTCTTCTAAGTCGAATTAGAGTAAACTCTAAAGGATCAAAGCTTCAAAGTAACTCCACCAAAAATTCTGGGAACGTTGTATCCAATAGCAATTCCATATCCAGTAATGGATCTCCAGGAACCGGCAGTAGTGGTGGAATTAGCACTAATATCGCTGCTGGAATGAGAAATAAATTAAGGTTAAACTTTGGAAAGGAAAGGAACAAATTAAAAGCGTCTGTCGTGCAGCCCACAACTATCACCCTGACTGAAACACCATTAGAACCAGTTAAAATAGTCTCGGATAGGAATTCGAAACATTCTACTTGCACCACTCCAGTAGATTATTGTAATGAAGTAGCCGTAGCCCAATGTGCCAATACTGATAAGACTGTTGTTGCGACAAGCGCTGGACTGTCGTTGGAAGAAGAGGAGGAAGATTCCGATTACAAAATTGACCTGAACCGGCCTAGTAGTAAATTACTGGAACCAAAATCCTGGTTACTGAGATTTTTTGAGAGTCAAGTGTTCAATATGTCTTATGCCATAGGTTATTTGTTTACCTCAAAGGAACCTGGGGTCCAGCAGTATATTGGTAAGTTAGGACGGCTGCAAAAATCAAAAGCTCGTTTAACTATTATATACTACTGTCATGTCAGGAACTAAATATGGAGTCTTTATTTTCGTAGTTAATCGAATGTTCGGGTTTCCACAAAAAGAAGTTGACTTTTACCTTCCTCAGTTGGTTACTATGTACGTTCAGATGCAGGATGTTGCTGAAGTTGTGCATCCGTACTTGATCCATAGGTACCAGACTTAAAGAACGTTTTTAACCAAATGCCCGAAAAACATTATGTAGTGTTGAGTGTTGACTATGTATGCATTTTTGTCACAGGTGCAGAAAAGCCGTAAATTTTAGCTTAAAGTGTGCATGGCTGTTGGATGCATACTCCTGTGACGCTCAGTGCCAATCGAGAAAAAAATCTCATGGAACGAAACTTCGGAATCTCATTCTTAGCGATTCTTTCAGGTAGCCTTAAATAACATAAGGTCTCAGTATTTATGTTTTAATTTCTTTACGAGAAGTCAGAAGAAGTCTAAAAAATGCCTATATCTTTTTCCTTTAGACCTAAGGACTTGCAAAACTTCCGTAGGCTATCTCAGCTACACTCTCCCATGTCCCCGTCCAGTGGGCCTCCAAACTTCCCGTTAGGCTTGCAGCCCTCAAGTCCTACTGCCAAGTCCCATAGTAGTTCTAATCTTGGAGTACCTTCCAAACAAAAAACCCATCAGAGGTCTTTCTCTGATGCTCCTATGATGAAGCCAGGCTTTACTGAAACTAGCTGGTCTTCCAATTCCAATCGGACTGGTCACAAAAGAGTAGGATCTTTTGGGTTTCCAAGAAACTGCTTGGGTGATCTTACGTCGGGGCATGGGTTCGACAATGGGTGCATGTGTTTTGAACCCATGTTTACCGATTTGAAGCATTCCACCAAAGACTGCGTCTGTGGTGTAAGTTTGTCCAACGATTTAATAATTTTTTTCTTTGTTGTATTATAAAAATGCATATCTTTGACTTCAGGCTGCACGATTGGCTCCGCAGTTAGAATTTATGAAATCTCTAATTCAAATCGGGAAAAATTTATCAACCATTCCAAACAAAGACGACAAACCTCCTAAACTCATTGCAGAACTGAATTTACTGAATCTTAATTTACCAGCACGTGTTTGGATACCAGTGCATGGGCACAAACCACACATAGTACTTCGTATTCCTCCACAAGACGCTACCGTCTTGAATTCGAAAGATAAAGTAATCACACTGTCGTACTTTTAAATATTTTTATGCGTAGAGAAATATTTTTAAAAATATTTGTAAAATTCTAGACTCCTTATATGATCTATGCTGAAGTTTTTGAAGTTTCTGATGTGCAGTCGGCAACTCTACCTCCAAAACCAAGTATAAACAATCTGTTAAGACATTCTAGATCTGAAGAAAATATTCTGGAAGGAGAATCCAGTACGTCTACCAAAGGTGGTAAAATTCTTAATGTGGAGTCACCGCCTTCTGTGTCAAATTCCAATATACCTACAACTAGTAGTATTGAACTCAGTTCAAATGCTGACTGTTGGTCGCAGGAAGATGATGAAATATCATTGCAAGTAAGTGTAGACTTTCAGGACTACAATATTCACCAACTTTTCAGAATATATTTAGAAGTTGGTTTCTTATAGTACCTGCAAATGAAAGCGAAGAAGCCTGACAGAGATACTATTTCGCAAATGAGTATGGACTCCTGTGACTCTCGAGAACCTGTCTTCGTTGCAGCGGTCGATATCCGTAGGAGGCTTTCTGAGTCTCTCAACACTCCTAAAAGCACGTTTAAACGTGATCCAGAGGATCCGAGTGCATCCGTTTTGAAGGAGCCTTTTCAACTAAAGGTAAAAGTTCAACTGATGAAACTTGGTTTTCTAACTTCGCAGTTGAATTTTGGATTACATGAATTGTTTTGGTTGCAACTTAGGAAAAAAGAATTCGAGAGAGTAGTCCATTCGGTCAACTAAGTGGATGGAAGTTATTACCCTGTATCGTAAAATGTGGCGACGATTTAAGGCAAGAGCTTCTGGCCTATCAACTCTTAGCATTGCTAAAGGACATTTGGGACGAAGAAAGGGTAGCACTATGGCTTCGACCTTGCAGGTAATTTAGCGAGTTCAATTTGTAGTACGACCACAAAACCGAGTTACTGTAAATTCCAACACAGTTTGTTGTGTTTGTTTTGCAGAATATTTGTCTTATCAAGTGATAGTGGAATGATAGAACCAGCTGTCAACACCGTATCCCTTCATCAAATTAAAAAGCACAGTAAAATGTCTCTGTTAGAGTATTTTCAACAAGAGTTTGGACCCGATAATTCTGAAGCTTTTCTTTCAGCTCAGAAAAATTTTGTTGAAAGCTGTGCAGCTTACTGTCTTATATGCTATTTGATTCAAGTCAAAGACAGGTAGGCTTTATTTCATTAGCGTATTTAATACATTAAAATAGTAAGTTTACTTAAGAAGAAAATATTCGTCTTAGGCACAATGGAAATATTCTTTTGGACAATGAAGGTCATATAATTCACATCGACTTCGGTTTCATATTATCAACCTCTCCAAAGAATTTGGGATTCGAAAATTCGCCATTTAAGCTGACCGATGAATTTGTTCAGGTCATGGGAGGCCAGGGATCGGATATGTTTGAGTATTTCAAAATACTGATGTTGCAGGTATTTGCACCAAAATGAGCCATTATCTGTCTCTTGTATATATGACTCAGTGTCTAAGTTTCCATGTCCAAATTTTAGGGCCTTGTTGCTGCTCGGAAATATTCAGATAAGATTTTACATTTGGTTGAAATAATGAGATCGGGTATGTTGCATTTGGTTTTAATATTTTGAGCTTGAGAGAAACTGATGTAATGTTCCTTACATGCATATCTAATTCAATGTTATATTTGTTCAGGCTCTCAGTTACCATGCTTCAAGTCGGGAGTTTCTACAATTACTTCTCTAAAAAGTAGATTTCACATGAGTATGACTGAAGAGCAACTCCAAGCAATGGTTAATGACCTAGTTAATCAAGCTTTAAACTCACTGACAACAACTCTATATGACCGATTCCAATACTTTACCAATGGAATATTGTGATTCCTGTCGTCTTCTTTCCCCTTTTCAAAGTATTCTACATTAACTGGCCATTGGCTGATTTTGTCGTTGGATCGCTTTGTCGGAGTATTAAGTTTTAATTTGATAAATAATGATAAACATTGCTCGTTAGAGTAAAACTGAAGTCGAGCGTTGGTTAGTCATAAATGGATCTGTGGGGCAGTATTTTTGTGTCCTTCAGTCTTCCCTCTGCCTTTCTCTTAAGTGTATTTTTGTACTTGTTTGCAACGGTTCCAGAGTGCTTTGATGCTTAAGCATGGCATCTGTCTGCTATATATGAGACATAATCATGATTCCTTATTCATTAGTCATTAAGAGTGACCTCATAGGGTGAAATAAAAAGTTTTGATTCTTAGAAACAACATTCATGAAATGGCTCGTTGAGATGTACTGAATTCTTCATTTTCTGCTTAAAGGTTCGGTTGATAACTTGTGGGACTTAAGGGAGAGTAAGGTAGTAAAATGTAATAATGCTCATTGTAAAAGAGTGCTTTTATACTTGATTATTGATATAAAATACTTCATCTGTCCTATTATTACTATTATTATTGTTATATTTATTAATAGGCTACTGTTATGTATTCTACTTAGACGTTGTTAAGCGCCTTGAAAGGTCTGACTCAAACTAGAAGTACTCAAAGTCAATCAGTTAAACTTAATGTGCCTAAATATTCGAAAAATGAGTGCATACGGTTAGAATTCGCAAAATGTTAGAAATCGAAAGTATAATCCGTTCCAAGCTTCTAAATAATTAGACGTTGCTGCAACCTGTTAGCAGTGAAAGAATGCTTTAGGTAGAATGTTTATCATTGTTGATATAGAATAGGATTTGATATTGATAACGATCGCAATTTCGTAATGGACTAATAAACAAGACTACATTTTTTGTTAAAAGACCGGATTTGGTTTCATTTAACTTTACAGCAGCTTAAAAGCTGTACTGTAATGACATAAAAAAGCATAATCCACTTTTTGTAAAAGTTAACTTATTTTATCAATTTATTACGGAGCATTCATTCATAAAAAGAAGGTTTATACAGAACATTCACTCATCAATCCCACAGCCGGGTTTCCAAACAGTGCTCAGGACAAAGCAGTGTTTGTCACATTGGCACAGATTATTGCATTGTATAACAGGTTAATCTCAATTTAGACAAGGTTTACGAACCATTTCCATTCCAAAAGCCAATCGATTTAATTGAGTTTAAAAATACTAAATGTTTTTTCTAGAAAGTACCTAAGGAGCAGTCTGCAAAAGTACAGGAATCTAACTGTAACAACTAACAACATCGGTTTCGCAAACCCCATAGGTTAGTAATACTAAACGAACAGGTTACACTACTGCATATAGGTTTGTTTGTACATAGTTTTTAAAGATCAAATAATAAGTATACAAGTAATTCGCAGTTCAAAAGAAATTAACTTTTGAAGAGTAAAAAAATTAATGTAAAATAATAATACTGCCTAAAATACGTTTTTAAGTAGTTAGTTTCTACGTAAAGCGTTTTTATCAACTTAGCTAACAGCTACTGGTACATGGAAATCACAAACTGCACAATACAAGTTAAGTATTTAGGACATTATATTACGACTATTACTATGCTTAAGAGGACTAAAAAACTTAACTAAATATTTAAGACTACACAGTGGAAGCTGAAGTAGTAGAAACATGCTTGCATATGAGCACGACTTTCACGTTTAAAAGATACAGTCTTAGTCTTCTTCCGGTTCCCCTTCGGGTTCTTCCATACTTTCTTCCTGCTCTATCATTTGTCGGATTTCATTTTCTTCATTCTCGCCATACTCATTTTCTGCGGCACCTTCTTCCGTCTCGTTTCCTTCCTCGGTGTTATCTTCTTCTGTTTCATCATCTTGAGCCTGGCCTGGACACACCAAAGCCTGAAGAATTTGCATCATGTACATCATCATTTGTCGCTCATTCTCCGCCCGCTCTCTTTCCATATCCAGCCACTGTCGTTCTATGTCAACCATTTCTGAAAGGTATTGGCCTATGGGATCATCAAGCATGTTCGTCGATGCTGTGGTAGCTGTGGAAAGTCCTCGAGGCCTTTTGGCAGGCATTCCGTTACCAAAATTAGAAAATCCCGACTTATTGAAAGAACTAAACCCTCCTGAATGAGACCGCTTGTTCCTGACTCCAGGAAATCCCTCGTTGCGACTGCAATTCAGTAGTTTAACAAGTTGCAGATTATTCCGTCAGAAAAACGTAAAAACAACGCGTATGCACAAAATATAAATTACCTTTCTTGCATTTCATCTTCACCACCATACATGTTTTCCTCAAGGTCTGATCCTTCATGATCAGATGGCATAGATCCATCCTCTAAATTAGCTGCCCCACCATCGTCTAGTTCCAATTTTAACATTGAGGCTGGATTTGTACTCGAACCAGAACCACCGTTACGATTAGCGAAAGACAAATTTCCACCTACAGGAAAAAAATTTACTTAATATCTTTCTTACGCTAGCTTCTCACGCTTCATAAAGGTCTCTTCAGGGATTTTAGAGTAAAATGTACCTTGATGGTTTTTATTAACAGGGGAAGAAGATTGATGTGCTTCAGCCTGAGCGGAAGAACGCGACGATTGAGATTCCATTCTTATGGGAGAATCACCTTCACTGATACTAACTTCCGGTGAAAGTACATTCATGCCGGAGTTACTGTTAACGGAATTGCTCCTTTCACCGGCTGAGGTTGGCGTAGAGTTCACATCAGGGTTTCCATTTATCAAATGCTGATATTCTTCCACTAAAGCCATATGAGCTGCGATGCTGCAAAGATGTACAATTCAATTCTTAGTATTTCTCAGGTCTCACGTACATGAAAATACCAGTAAGATTCTAGCGTAGAATTATTCACTTACCCTGAGGACGATGCACTGTGACTGTGAGTGGGACTGACGGATAATCCATTTCCATTATTAGTGAAATGAGAAATAAACTCAGCCATATTCGGAGGGATGCTTGCATTAGTTCCATTCTTTTTCCCATCAAGAACGTCTCCAATGATTTTATAGTATGGGAAGTTAAAGCTTCTGTAATCCTGCTTTGACTTTTTGATACGATAAAAAATGGATGTCAAATTTTGAATACGATTTTTGCACTGAATAGCGGTACGATCATGGCCTAATTCTTGCATAGCGTATGAAATCGCTTCCCAAACACGAAAGTTCCTAAAATTATGCTTCATCTGCCATTGCATTTCTGGACTGGCCCATATCTTCAGTAAATCAAAAGTTTCTTTCAATGTGAAGTTGTTGCTGCGGGCTCTTCTTGAAGCAACGTACATTGGATCATTGTGACGATCTGCTACCATTTGGTTCCGTTGTTTCTGGAAATCCATAACTGGAGCATTCATTCCTCCGTTCCCAAGCATCTTTGCCATTTGCAGCTTTCGCTGAGCTGCTTTCCGCTGCAGTTCAACAGCTGACGGGACGGAATGTCGCTGTAATATTTTGTGAAGTCTGATATTGTTTGGGTTAGAGAACGATCGAGATCCAGTGTCAGACTTAAAAGAGCTGAAGTCTCCAGTGGCAGGAGTAATGGTCACAGAGGGACCGTTCCCTTCATGTAAAAACGGCCTGCAAAAATCCAAAAAAACTTCATCAATTATACAGTAAATCGTTTATGTCATTTTCATCTATTAAAATTTCACATTTACGTGCATAAGTTATGAAGCAGCGGATTCATAATTTAGCCAAAATTAAACTAAAGCATAAATAATAATATAAAGTTAGTGCATACATCATCAAGGTTTGTTTTTACGTCTTCCTAGACGTCTGTCTGTCTGTGCTTATCAGAATGCGTGCTCTTTCAACACAAGGGTTCACAAATCATTCAATCTCAACACAATCAAGGGTCAATAATTCGGCCTCTGTCTTGTACTTTCTTCAGTCAATCAGACTTGACCTGTAGCAAGCCCTCGCCAAACGTAAGATCAACCTGCACATAAAAAACAGACATATTACCTGCAATAATCATAACTGTAAATCAACAAAATCATACTTAAACTAAAACATTCTGCATTCCTAATGCTAGGCAAGCTTAGCTTTTGAAGACATTGATTTATGAGAACATATAGTATTTATTACATACACAGACAGCCAAAGGCTTAATGAATCGTGCCATCGTGCGACTTAAGTAAAAAATTGTGATTCAGTACGTCACTAATTTTTAATCCCATCAAGAATAGACTACTCAGTGGAAAAAATGCTCCAATAATTGGCATTGCAAACGATACATTATTAATTGTCATTAGATGACATTATTTACTGTGAGGTGAAATCGGAACCCCTCTCTATGCAAAAACAAGCTAAAATCTATAAAATCCATGAATACATACACCGTAAACGTTTCCACAAAAGTACAGATTGAAACGAGTGTAAGCAGCAAGCCCTAATAAAAAGAACGAGACTGACTACTGCACTTTGTTCATTCGGATACAGATTTCAGAACCCGTACTGCATTCAACAACGGGACAAACAAATCAACCTAATCTAGAGATCTCTAATATTTTAATTCTACTGAAGAATGCTTTTTGTGTCATCGGATACAGTTACAGAATCGGATCATCTCCAGGGATGGATGGAGATGGAGTTCCCTATGAAATGAATATTAAAATAGTGTGCGCATCCCCAGTTAATATTTCGGATTTCTCGGAAAAGCCCTTTGCGCAAATCAATAAAATTATTACATTAATATATCAGAAGAACGGCGAGTGGTTCCTTGTTTGACTGAACCCTGAACCATAAAACTCTCTCGCCTTTAAAGCTATTCTTAGTATTAAATAAAACTGATTTATAAATGAATCCTTCGATTTTAGATTAAAGGCTTTTTTTTTAAAAAAATATATAAAATGCTTAGATTCTCTACAAAAATGCTTTCCATCAGTAATGCCCCGTTGAAACGGAGTCATCCACCATGACTGTGCTATCCAGCAACGTTAATTAAAACTTAGTCATCATCATACAACATCCAAATTGTTCATTCCCTAACAGACCTACTCAGTAACATTACGTTAAGCGTCATCGAATTACTCAATATACGCTAGCTTTTGGACACAGACTGGTAAAAACACCACGGCTTGCCTGACTATAATTAAACGGAATCTTAGTTATGTCTAGAGGTTATATAATTTATATTTTTATTGACCAATCAGACGGAATTAGCTAACCCTGTTGTTCTCTGCGTCACTCCACTTTTGCATTGCTGTTATTGATTTACTAGGTTTCTTCTTACATAAACTAAACCTAACTTACTTGACTCTTGGTAGGATATAATGGCAGTAGAGCATTAATTAAACACCATCAACGACCCCACCTTCACCACCTAACCCAACTAATCCTGACTTTTAGACTCGCGTAGACAAAGTATCGTCAGGATTTTCTAGCCTTCCAACTTCCAACCATCTATCTTGTCCATGATGGGAAGGGAAAATGCTCTGGGAACAATGCAATGCTGCAGAATAATTTAATTAATAGCCATGAATAGATGCCTGTGTGATTTAGAAATCTAATCGCTCGGAAATTTAGTGACCCACACCCTTCAGTCAGGGGTATTTTTCCCATGTTGCGTGGCACACATAGACAAAGACGTCTATGCTTGGCTGGATGGAACTAGTTGTTGTTTTTAAATGAAGGAATTGGATGGACATTTAAACCCTTAAGTTTTCTGATACATCAAAATTAAATTCAGACACAGGGTAAAATACGTGTGATAAAATACGTAAAAGGTAACATGATGCGATAATAAACAATGACCAATACATAAGCGAAGAATTTGAACAGAAGACAAAAACCCTGCTGAACTCAACCCTTTCCACAGGTCCAAGCCAAGGTCATAAGGTCATAATAATGTCAGTCGCCCCTCGCCCTCACTTAACCTCGCCAAATTTCAAAAACTCCTTGAAAAAAACCCTCTTACAAAAATGAATTGAAGCAGGTCAAAACCACATGTCAAGCACATGTATGTCCCAGCATCTATTTCCATGCAAAAACACCTCCAACAAAATCATACCATCCCACCAACCCAATCTCCGTGTCCTACGAAAGTGCGTCCTTCGTGTTACAAAATAATAGGAGAGAATACATACAAGCTTGTCAGTCAAAATCCAACAACTGCTTCACAAACAGCCGTTTACCACAAAAAAAAACGCAACCCTATCCTACGAACCTCTCTAAATAAATTCAGGAGATAACCAACCATACCTTTTTACAGCCAAACGAAGCAAACGTTCGGAGTGGACAAACCGGATCAACATAAAACTCAAGGAATCAGGATCATTCAAAAGGTCAGTTTAATTAAATAGCAGCACCAATCATGATATTTTTCACAGGTATAAACCCCAATAAACTAACTAAAACAGCCAATAAACTTACTAAATCCACCATAAAATCAAGAATAAAGGTTAAGTTAGATACCTGCCTATCCAATCTAACTAAATGCTGACTAAATGATTTCCAACTAACCTGGTTGTGGAATGCACGCTGTTGGATGCTGGAGCAATTAAAGATGGCGGATTGGAGTGATAATATCAGTAAAAGATGCTCTTAATCTTGCAACCTTTTATCGTGGCGTTTCATACATCCATCCACTTAATCACTCATTCTATCTACACTGCAAACTACCATAATAATAATGTTACTTAAGACTGCAGTAGTAGTAGTAGTAGAGTGGTTTTTTTAGTATAATCCGGCCCACGCGACTCTGCCTATTTGTATGCATGAATCCCACGAAGAAACTTCAACTAACTGACTTGTTGTTAGAAGTTATAGTCGGAGGAGTATGAAAAACTTAACTTTAGTTTATTTGAGACGTTCAGTTTTAGTTTAGGATGATGGGAAAATGGTAGGAGAGTTCAGAATTAGAATCAGCATAAAGTTAGATTACTTTTTCACCAACCAAAAGCCTAATTTAACAGACTTGCACTTGCATAAAAGCAGCCTCCTCCTACGTTTACTTTGTATGTCTTTCTTTAGTTAGATACAAAAGTTATCTGCATTCAAAATTAACTCCGGTGGATCCCCGATGATCATCCTGTGATAAGAAGGAGGCATGTGGCCCACAGGATAACTATGAACTAAATACCTACATATCGCGTTAAACTTAAGGTGCATCGCTAGCCAAGATGGTTTAACTTTGGAGTATTTATAATTATAGCATATTAACTAACAGCCCATCTCAAAACCTTATAACATAACCCAACTAAATCCGTCATGATGGGGAATAAGAGGGAAGCTAAGCTAACTAAAGGGCTTTAAGAACAGGAAGCTGGATGCCGTCGTCAATGGAATTCCATTTATAGAAAAGCTTAAATGCTGCAGGCAGGCTGATGACAAAAAATGCATACTAATGTGTGTCACTAATCTTTATATGTACTAGCCAATTTTTAGAAAGAATTCAAAGACTTAAGTAACGTGGAAGTACGTTTTATTTTTATTATGAAACAGTAAGGATTTTATTGCTTTTGATGCTATGATTTAATTACTTTAGGAATTTTTTTAAAACCTGCTTTAAAGAAATATTAATATTTTAATGCTTCACGTGGAAAGATGTAATCCCATGTAAAACGGAAGCAAAGCGTATCATCCAATTTTGTATGCAATGCATCAGACTGAGAAGCTTGTTACGCAATGTAATAAACGTTACACAAAACAAATTTACAAAGGTCACAATAACCACAACAGACCTTGGCTGAGTGTACTTGTTATTAAAATAATTATACTGAAAAATTAACTTACCTCTGAACCTTAATTAACAATTTTCGCTGATTAGTACTTCGTTTGAAAACTGGAGTTCCGAACCTAGAACAATCAATTGATCCAATCCAACGATAATCCACTCAGCCCAGCCTTTTCCAATAATGGTAAGTTGTTGAACGTTAACTTTCCAGCAATTATTCGTAACGGAGTAAAGTACAAAGTATTTCGAGTTTTTAGTGATTAAAAATTGAGAATAATTAAAATCCTTCGTCGACTTAATAAAATGATTTCCTTTAAGAATGAATGAACTACGTCGATAGCTTTGTCTATGTACTGCAATTCCAATATACGAGCGTGTACACTATGAGCCTGTCCAATATAACGTAATTGTAATTCATTAACCTCCACAACTACTACAATCTATCTGCAGTAAAGTTTAGTATTATTAGTGCTAGTGAGTATGATGATGATAAATATAAACGATAGACGAATTATCCTCAAGCTTTAACAAATTATTTTCATACAAAATAAATCACAATATGACAGTCAGATTAAGTCTCAAGATTCATTCACCTTCAATTCATTCAATTATGTACCACGGTTGATTGTACTTTACCGTACTATACGGGGACTTTACTTAACTTTTTCTGTTTATGTACCTCGTTAATGAAACTTTTACTCCAAAACTCCACACAAACGATCATGTATACTTCAATGTTTATTTCAATTTAAGTTGTTGACCGATTAAGGAGCATTATAATAATAATACGTAGAGAGAGAGAGAGAGCGTTTATTGATAAGAATTTCCAGGTGAGTGTATCCCAGAGTACTAAACTTCCATCAGTTCCTTCCTTAATAGCAGGATCATGGAACACCAAAGAGAGCACTGTTTAGCTGCAGCCAGTAAATGTCTCTCTAATGTTAATATTTTCGAATCTGTTGATTATTCTAGACAAATGGAGGGAGAGTTAGTAGTTTTACTCCGGCGATGGCAGTTAAACAAAGTTGACTGAAAAAATACAGCTTGGTTTCTTCTTCTGGACTGAAAGCTTACAGCCAAAGTGCCAGGTAGTTTTTTCTCCGGTGATGATGATCGCAGTTACTAATCGCTTGCTCTTATGCTTTAAACAAGTGGGGAATGCAAGGAATAATGCTATTTGGTACTCTCTGCCTTAGCTTTCTAAGGTAGGTAAAGTAGTCAAGAGAAGGTAGGGTTAGGTTATAACCAATATTTTCTGTAGTTAGTTTTAAGTGAGTAGAAGTGTAGTAGTGGCAACGAGTAAGGGATGTTAGTGTTGTAGTTGTATTAGTTGATGTTGATCACAGTTCCCTAGTTAACTTTATGTTTTTCAGGGGGATGCCCAACGTTAGTCGTTTCTGCTGGAGAATTGCCTGCTAGAAATGGAACATGCGGCCTTGGTTGAGTCTATAGACCTTAATGACAATTAAGCTTCCACCAACTACTAAAGTTTTAGTCTACCTTTATAATAACTTTAGAGGATTGCAAACGCCATCGCGGCCGTCGTCCTTATTGATTGCCCACCTTACTCACTTTAATCTTCAACTTTATTTTATTACATTGACTGCATGTTAGTTTGCTTGAACTAATCAAGGTTATTTATTTTCAAGAGTTTTGTGCTCTGGATTTAATATTCACTTGCAGTAAAGGGTGCTTTCTGGGATCGCAAATGACTTGTTCTGAGCAGGGTTTTATTGGTAAGAATATATGGGGGAAACGCTTCAAGGGTCCGGGTTATTTCCTGGGGATGAGAGCGTTTGAGATGCTTGTAGCTTCCAAAGTTGTGCTGTATTTCTTTGGAGACAAATTTATGTTAGAAGAGATCAGTCTTTTAGATGTTTAGTCAGGGTCCGAGAACGGTGCTTTTTGATCAATAATTGATAGTATGTTTTAGTAAATCTGTTCAACAAGTAACAGCCACTGGAGTGACATGAAGCTATGATTTGGTGTATCCTTATGCTTGCGTTGATTTCTTTTTATGATTTTGATACGGGGACTTATGTTCAAGTCCGGAGATCTATAAGTACTTGAAATAAATAGTGGGAGCAGTGGAGGGGGAGGAGGTTGTTATGATGCAAAACTCTTAGTAGTGTCAGATAAAGAGCCTTTTCAAAGAACTAGCGTATTGACAAGCTTGAATATGAAGGGGGTTCTGTTTCGGTTGTGGCTGTGTGGCAGGATTTTTTTACTATGAAACTTAACATTATCTTTTTTAACAATAGTTGGCCAGAGGAGTAAAGTAGGAGCCTTTAGTTCATGCAGAATCAAGTGAGCGAGAACCTTGGAAAGTAGAAACGGGAACCTTATAATAATATAAAGTATTAATATTACTAAAACTGCTGTGTGTCTAGCCAAATCCAAGTTAGCTAGCTGAGCTGGGACGGAGGGGGAACCCAGTTTAGTGGTTTACACACCGAGATTCGGATTGTGCTCCCTTGGATACCTACTAACTCGGGCATTGGCGTTCAGTCCCGGGTAGAAACCGAATTGGCATCAACTTCCCCTTCTTTAACTTTCTTCCCTCCCCCATTGCATTTACCATCTTGTATTAAACTTTACTTTGGTATTAAAACAGCTCTTTTGGAGTACCTACGCTACCTAATAGTAATGGTTGGTAGAGGCCCATAAGTACCTAAAGTCCCTAACTCTAACTATACTTATCCACAGCTACTGAATTCGCAGGCTTTTCTTCATGCATTATTATTATGCCTCTGTTGTACTAAAGGGGTTGCCCAAATCAAGCCCTTTCTCTTCAACGGGCACAACGATCCCCCTAGAACATAATAGACTTGCTACTTTACTAACTGTATTTATCTAAATGCCATGCTCCGTCCAAGGTTCCTTTCTTCACAGTGGTAAAATTGATCAAATATGGAGGGAGTGGAATCATCATCTTCATAGATTTATTTACTAGAATCAGAAGCAAAATTATGATGCATAGCAATATAATATGGAATCGTAATGATTAATACATGATACAATAATAACTAACTTTAATTTCCCATAAACCTTTCTCTTTCGTCGCATTGATTAGAAAAATCCGAAAAAGCATTAAATAAAGCAGAATTTGGATGAAATATTTAGGAAGTAACCCGTTATTTAAAACATCTTTTCATTATTCACGAACACTTTACAAATGTTTTTAATCACTTTCAGTCATAGTTATGTATGTTCATTTGTTACTTTTTAAATATATGCAACGCTTCATTACAAAAATAGTTTTTACTTTGGTAAAATCATAGTCATAGTTTTTATTGTTAAGTCAGTTGGTTGGATCTGACTGGATCGATATTTTTGCTATTATTATGGTGATCATGCACATTTACTGTTTGTTTCCCAGTAATTTTTCTTTTTAAAAGCAAAACCAGTAAATAAATCCCATTTTACTTCCAGGAACTGTATTCTTTGTACAGAGAAGAATTTCCTCGGGAAGGGAATTTAACGTTGCTCGTTAGATTGCTTTCGCTACTCCCTCATCATATCATGCATTGCTTTCTCTAGGATGGAATACTGCAGAATAGAATATATTTTTCATCTCCCAGAAGAGAAAGAGAGGAAGATTCTCCATTCTATGAGGTTGGTGGATGAAGGAAATGGAAATTAATAAAATAACTAGGAATGATGAATGGTCTTCCGTATATGAGGCATGACTGGGTGCAATCCGTCACCAGCAGATGAATACCACACTATTGCTACTATGATTTTAAATGATCCAACCAAACTGCTTTCTGGTTTGTGAAATATTTATGCTAATTTCATTAAGCTTTTGAATTGAAATTTTCCATTTCCATTGAAAGCTATTTTCAAACAAAGATATGGACCAAGATAGTGGGATATGATTTGGATACAGTCGGGAGTAATCATGCAGTGTAGTGTACTGCTTTTACAATATTCAAATTAAAAGGATGAATTTTTGTTTGTTTAATTCAGTACCCACGTTATTATTTTCTCTAGCGAATCGAAGGGAAGGTCCAACATTTATGATTAATCAGTTGACTGGCATGAAATATGAAACATTTGCTAACTCTATTTAATTTGCATATGGTTTCCCATCTTATAGAGAGAAGATAAATCCAATAAAACAATTATGTTTGTTAAGGTTGCCCATTCCAAGTGGTAAAGAGCCGCGTTACTAGTTTGCTAGTGAACATTGGCTACAATATGCGGGTAAGGCTTTTACGGATTCACAATTAACTCTAACCTACCTCTAACTAGAACTAGGATAGTAGTTATAATGCGTCCAAGTGCAGGACATTTTACATTGTACATAATGACTAGTTTGTAATGCTGGTCATGCTGACAAACATCACTAAATGCTGGAAACAAAAGACTCATCATGGAGCTAACTAACCAACGAACCAACCTGACTAGCCATACAATATTCTCATTAGTCATTAAAACTTCGTGATTCATGATTCAAGTCTAGTTTGGGGAGCCATACAACAGCAGTAAGTTGATTCACCATTAAGTTCCCCTTTAGACTTAAGCCACCATTATTACTATTACCATTATTATATTCTGGGTTATGGCTGTGGAGCGAAGGAACGAACAAACTTGTTCTTGTACATTCATACTTTCATTGATTTTCGTTAGATTCATTATTTTAGTAGTTTATGTTATACGAAGTAAAATGGAGGGCTCGTCTGCAGCAACTAATCCCTAATAATGTTATAACTACTAACTAAACTAGGCATAACTATAACTAACTATCCTTCTAGACAGAAAGAACCCGGGTAGTTAGCTTTTGTACTGGCTGGATTTTGCTGACTGAGAGAGCCTGCCGAGCTGGGACTGGGAGCGTACCCGGGTGTGTTAGCAGCAGCAGTAGAAACCAACGTTAGTGTTAACGTCATCCTTTAGTTCAATCAATAATTTAACCCTGCTGCTGCTGACTGAGCTTTAAACTCGCAAAGAGTAGAACATAATTTAATGTAATATAACTTGAGCATGAAGAAGATGTAGTAGGCTCATGGTTTGGGAGTTATTTAAGGGTACTTTAGGATAACATAGTTTGCATCGCACGCACCCACTACTAAATCACGTCTCTACCTTAGTCCTTATCTCTTGGTACCATTGAATTCAGGGATTTATAATGTTTGTTAGTAGAGAATGTTTATTTATTTCAAATCCAATATTAAATTTTATAGTAAAAGATTTCCCCTTTTGTTGGATTAGAATCTCTAGCCGATATCGACCGAATATAATATTTACATTTAATTTACCGTATCAAAATCCCTTCATCAGAAGAATATGCGTTAGTCATTCGAGTTATCAAACTTTAGCATCATCCCCTTCAGTAAATATAGGGGTAATCCACTTTTTATTACTGGAATTAACCCTTTTAGCTCCCTGAAAGACGTGGTTTCTCAATTTTAAAATTCATCCTTACTCCTAAGCACTAAAGAATTCAGGTATGAATGCAAAGGCAAAACAAAGGATTATGAGCAAGCAACTGCATTGTAACTTGTGATGGTGTAGAAACTTGATTAAGAACCCTTCTCCATCCGCAGAAAAAGGGTTAAAATATCCCCGTAATTATCTAGCGGGTATGAAAAAGCGAACGGGAAACAAACAAAATATGACTAAAAAGATTACTACCTCATAAGCCTTGTCTAAGCGAAATTCGTCTAAATCCCATACAGCTTAATAAACGAGAGGGACAGATATAGCAGCAACTTAGAAATAATTAAAGTACTCGCATGCAATGGAATTGCACGCGGATAAAATAATTTATGTAGGTCCAGGAAGTAAAAAATTAAATAAGATAAATTATTCTAAATGCGAAACATACACAAGTTAGTGGCTCTTGCTAGTAATACTAGATTAAAAGATAAAGCTTAACCTTATTCATATCATTGAAGGAAGGCCAGGCCGAGCCAAGGTGTCACACAAGCAGGCAGTTGGTTTACCCAGTTTTCGAAAGCAGCTGCAACCCAAACCAAGCCAACATAAAGATACCATTATGTAGTTTATAAACGTGTTTATCCGTAGTTAAATTTTACAGTGCCTGAGAAAGGAATTGGATACATTAGTTTAAAGAGGTTGATGCTTTTACAACATAGCCAAAACCTACATAACATAAGCATAATGACCAGCTAGAGAACACAAAGAGTTTTTAGTTTAACTGGAGAGTAAATAGACAAATGCAATGAAGTAAAAATGCTATGCAAGCAGCAAAAACCCAAGTTTACAAGTAGACACAAAGAGTAGAGAATGGAGGGGGGAAATTACTTTAAGGGCTCTTTGTTAAAGCATTTATAGCAGCTATGCAGTTAAGTTAATACTGCTAGGTATAGTTGTAGTTATAATAACTACGACCAAGGTTAACTAAACTAAAGGGACTGGCTGAGCACCCTAAACCGTTCACGACCGACCGATGCTTTCTGCCTTACTAAACGGATCCCAAAAAAGGGAACTCCGGTTTAGTTCAGGTTAGGGGAATCTTTGTGCCTTGAAGTAATTATAGTTAAAAACTGGGGACTCCGGCATCAAGAGTAACCTTATTCGTAGTATTAATGCTTATAACCTCTCTGTAGTCTCCAGTCTTCTATATGCCAGCATTTATTATATTTTACTATTGTGTATGCATTTTCATTTTGAAGATGCACTAACTTATTCAATGAAACTGCATGAAATGATGAAGCTCGATCAGAGGAATACCTTCCTAGTGCCTTCAGCTTGCTAACTATAAAACTAAAACTAACTGGAGAATATAAACGAGAGGACGATGCGATGGAGATGAATTGCTGGATGTTTCGGAGGGGAAATTTATTTAACCATGATGCCAAAGGGGATTTTCCCATTAAAGTAAAGTCTCTTCAGTAGTGCAGCAAAGCAACCAAGTTTGGTATTCTTATATAGCATCTTCTAGCCAACGACACATAATATAAACCACGTTCACGTTGAATAGGTTCGATCGGATTTTATACTATGATTTTATACATCCCATTACATTTTATCCTCATCTAGTTCACCGTCCTCAGTCTGCATTGAATCGACAGTCAGTGTTTCACCCGGTAGAATATTACTACTTTACTATAAAGATCCTTTCGTCCTTCTTAATAGTATGTAAACGGAGAATAGTAAACTTTTTTAAGAGTCTTTGTTCTTTTTTGTCTGAGATGGTTTATAATAAGCCTGTTCATTTTTTTTTATCTTCGTAGGCTTTTATACACCTAGTTCTAGTAAGGCAACTATCTTTACACCTAGAGCTAGGCAAGATCTCGGCTGGATTTTATGATGGTTAAAATTTTTATTTAGGATAATATTTAGCATGGATCAAGTTACTTTTATTGAACATAATGTAATCTTTAACTGATGATGAATACTATATTGCTCTTAGCTATTATTACATTAATAGATTAAATGGAAAGGTATTGGATGGGAATTGGGGGTCTAGTGGAAGGACGCCGCCGGATGTACCTACCCACTTCAAAAAAATGCCTTCTTCTTTATCTTTTTAACTAGTTTCTAAGCTTAATATTATAATGAATGTAAAGTTGAATGTGGGTAATATTATATTTCGTTTACACGTCGTCCACCTTATGTTGCCCTCCTGTTATGTTCAAACAACTTTAACTAACCTAAGATAGCACTGCTGCATGCAACTTAGCTGTAGCATAGTTATGTTAGTTGTTCCATGAAAAGTTGTAGTGGAGCGAGGCGAGGCAAATGTAAGTTAGTTATTATGTTCCATGATCATCTTATGTTCTAACTTTTGTATTAATGTCTTTCTTGAAGTGAGTTTTTTGTCCTTTTCTTAACTTAGCTTGGGATAAAATAGTAAAATGTTGGAGAGGATGCTGAGAGGCGGATAGACTAAGGTTAGAAGAGACAGATGCTTACTATAGTTAGTTAGTGGGAGAAGAGACGCTTCACATTATATTTTATTTAACATTTACAATTCGTTCGTTCACATGGGACTTAGCGTCATGGTTTGTAAAGGTTGTTGGTGATGGTAAGTGTGGTTTAAGTTAATTTGGCTGAGTCAGGCAGGTCTGGAAAAATTCTTTGGGTTTGCCTAAATATGTTGAGATTTTGGACTTAAGAAGAAGGATGGTTAGACGCCGAGTGGTGTGTGCATACCTTAGTTAAACTTTACGAGGAGATGCAACATTTGGTTATGGTTTTATTATCGTTAGTTAACAATTGTATGGAATATGAAATGAAAATGAAACTTCTTCTTGAGGATGATGGTTTTGAGGGAAGTTCTTTAACTTCTGGACCGACGAGGGGATTCCATTTTTATTGTTCTTTGTTCCTCTCTCTCTCATCTTTTGTATTCTATTTATCTAATCTTCTATTTGGTTGAAGATCAAGGTATGTAAGATGGAATGGAAGTGTAAAAATCTTTAACCATTCTAAATAATAATATGATGGCACTAACTATTTCTGGCTAGCTTGCTTGTGCTTGTACTGTTCACGTGTAACGTTGTATTATTGAATAATTTTCTTTTATTCGGTAGATTATTGGTAAATTTTCACAGCAATTAACACGAATATTGAAAATTGAAGAGCTGTTCCTGACGGTTCTAATAAGCCCACAAAGTGTATGGGACTTAGATATTTCTAAACGTACACGTTAAACGTTAAATATTTAGGCAAACAAAAATATGCAGTAGACATAAATACTGATTTACAGCCGTCGTTGACAGATTTCCTAACTAAATTATCCATAGCTCACACTCATTTAGCCTCATAGTTTAAGACAGAACAAGAACAGACAAATTACAATTAAATTGGGTGTACATAAACGATAACTAAAATGGATAATACACCGAGTAACTTGTACACGATACTTAACACAATGTTACGACTTTGGGGATAGCAAAGAGTATACCAACCAGAAATGAAATTCTGTCAAAGGAAACGTATTTGGTACAAAAAGCGTTCCTAATTGAAGGTTATTATATTAAAGTAAAAACCATGCAAGAGTCATGCTGTGTAAAAAGGCATTCAGATAACCCTTTCCTCTTCTGCTATTTTTCATTAAAACCCTTTACGTACTTTAACGTTACTTTGCAACTTTTAAGTATGCAGACCGGGTAGGTTTACTATGTGGAGGACATTCAGCTTACGAAAGGTATTTAAGAAAGTAAACGGATAATTTTAGTTTCAAGAGTTGAAGTTTTGAAGAAGGGTTTAATTTATGTAAAATTTGACAAAGTTTAGTTTTAGTTTAGTAATGGTTTACGAAATGGCTAGTAAACTGTTTGTATTTTATAAACTGTCTGAGCTGAGTTTAACTTGAAGGGAAACAGGATTAGGAGCTTGGGTTAGTGAAAAACAGGATTTTCTTTGTTGGAAACGAGTTAAAATTAACTGAGGTAAAGACATCCAAGGTTAAACTCAACTCATGAACCAACAACCCTTCCTCCGTTCTCTGTCTGTTGGCAACTTATAATGATAATTATTATAATGGATGGATACTCCTTTTATGCCATGCTAGTTACTATCTCTAGCTAAAATTTAACCTTCTTTCTCATTGATTAAGACCAAGTATCTTATGCTAAATAACTTTTATAAACTGGAGTGGTTTAATAAAAGTTTGAGCCACCATCAAGGCTGCAAACGAAAATATTTATGTCCTACTAATAAATAAATGAAAAGTCAGAGGCTTTGCTACTATTTATTACTCCTGTCCTTCATTAAAACTCTATTTGTATTAACAAACATAAATATTTTACGCTGACGGGAAGCTGCATTTTTTGCCGTTGGGGTTTAGACTTTTAGATATTGTATGCTTGCATTTTAGCAATATTAAAGTATGTAATTTTACAAGAAAAATATTATTTCTCCGATCCCAAATCTTAAATCTTCTTTCTAAGATGGTGCCAGTGCCAGCCCAACTGTTACATTTACTTTACTTTTTTACTAGCATGTAATAGTTCTTGAAGCTGTAGAAATGGGAAGGAAAAAGGATGGTTATTTAATCATGGCTAAAACTGCTGGTGTAGTGGAGATGATAAATGGCTTGACGTCGACGAATCTTGGCCGTAATTACAGATCTAAAAAATAATCGATATTCCAATTTCAGCGCATGCTTCAGCGGAACTTGATAAATCTGAATCAATTTAGAATAGCTAAATGTATAGAAGAGTTTTTTTTTATAAATGTTGTTTATGCTTTAATGAATACAGCCTCACTTTAACTGTTCCTGGTATAGTTTGCAAAATGTTTGCTTTCCAACCTCAGTTTGCAGAAATCAGTGTTTTAAAGATATGCAACAGTTTTGGAGCTGTAAAAGACAGAAAAATATTACGAATTATTATTCATTTGTATATTTAATTTAAATTTTATTAAACTGAAAAAAAATATGCCAATTAATTAAGTATGAGATTTTAAAGTTGATTGGATTAAGAGAAAAAATATTTGAATGTGTCTTAGTCTTAGCAAAGGAATTGTGAACATTCTTTTTTGGAATTTAAAAGATGAATATTAAATGTTTCCTTATCATATTAATATTAAACTAAAGAGGTGCATGCATGGCGTTGGCAAATGATGCTTAAACTTAATAGGCATTTCCGTTTAAGTAGTTGTAGCTTCATTTTAGTCTGCAGTTGCAGTGCAGTCTTGAATATTCTAATAAGAGGATGGAATAACAATCTGGATGAAGGTATTATTTGAAAATAGATAGATGAAAATAATACAATAAATCCTTGCAACTGCGAGAAAAATATTCACCGTCGGTTTTTTGGAAGAACTGATAATGATAGTGAATAGTTCGTACTCCATTCTCGAACTGTATAATCCAGTAATAAAGAACAAAACTCAGAGGCGAATACGAGGCATTGAGTATCGAAAATCAAAATTTAGATTACGCAAATGAAGGATTTTTCATCGTTTTAACTAAAAACATCAATTAGCAATGGAAATCCACAAGCAAAGTAAATCAAACTGTTTCCTTTATAATATTGCTTAATTTATTGTATTCATTTAATCACGAGTACAACACATTATTGTACATTAGGCGAGCCGAGCAAAAAACGTAATAAACTGAGGTTGAATGGGTTGACTTGACTTCATTTCCGACTTTCAAGGCCAAAGTTAAATTTGCATTCATCAGGATACAATTAAATTACCACCTAGTATCTGGTACATCAGTATAAAATAAAACAATATTCGTCAACATTTTACAAACAAACTAGCTACCTTAACCATATTTTTTACTGAAACAAATAATATACCTTTTTGTATACACTGTAGCGGAAATGGAAAGCTCCGCTTTAATTAATTTGTATTCTGTAATTGAGATTATCATATCACAAAAGCCAGTCAGCGTAACGACGCTTTGGCTGCCAAAAAGTGGCGAGCAAACATTTTGTATTGCCTACTTTAAATATTATTCTTTATTTTAGAATGTGTACTGTATGAATGCGTAAGGCGGTGAAACATTGACTGTTTGGAAATTAAAAGTTAGAAACATTATACGTTTAACTGGAAGATGGTCTGGAGTTTCCTAGCGGATGATCGATTTCAAATTCGTTTCCTGAGCTCGGAGGACTCTGCGGATTGCCTCTATCGCCTGGAGGAGGGTCCTCAAGCTTTACTTCGTTTAATTTTTTCTGGATAGCTTCACTTTGGTACAAGTCTAATAAATGTTTTCTAAGTTTTATTGCCTCTCGCTTCGTTTCTCTTTCTCGTTCTTTCATATCTGCGATTGAAGACCAGGTTTCTTTGGTTGATGATTGATCGATAATCCATCTCAAGTACATTCCGTTCCACAATGTCTGTTTTTTTTAAATACCCGATAGTTCATTTACTCTTGCAAATAGAAACATTTATTATATATTATTATTATATAGAAGCATGGAACTTACCAAACTGATCGGATGTACAGAAGGCCATATAACTACTGGATTAGGATCATACATCGGATTCATGTAGGATTGAATAACGTCTGGTCTGTTTATATGGGACCACAGGCTAACTGTCCTGGACATAAGTTCCAGTTCCTCGCGTTCCCACACATTGTCACATAGAAAGGTACCTAAAAAATTAATTCAAGTTTAAAACACAAAAGGATGACGTCAAGTAGGTATCGATTTCAATAGGCTTTTACCAAATTGTGAGGCATAAGAATGTTGAACCAGAGTGATGAGAAAATGTTCTGAAAACTCGAAACTAAATGGAAATTGGTTAAATATTTGAAATACACAGTCAATAAATAACAGGAAGGACGGAGAGTAATTTTTCTTCTGCGTCTTTGTTGACGAAAGTGCATAGGAATAGGCGGATTTGGAATGCCGAGTGCTAAATGGATATCCACCTTGGAGCCATTCTCTTTCAATCAAAGCCTATATATTTACGAAAAACCCCATAGGTTAAGGTTTTGGTCACCAATAAAAGTATAAACATGGTTATGTATATATATACCTCGAATCCTCGAATACTTCGACAGTCAGGATTTAAAATTATTTGAGTCAAAGAGGTAACTGCCAGGGTCAAGTCAATTCCGTCTCCTCCATGAATCAGCACAGAGCTACTTTCCTGTTTAATAATATTAAAAAGATGAAATTAACTGGTGCATTTTCGTCAAACGGTGCATAAACTTTAGCATACCTTATCCAAACACTGAGCGACTAAACAGGCGCAATTTAGTGTGTCCCTGACATTTTCCAACCAAGAGGAACCATCTAAGCGACTTAACCATTTATCCATCGAACAACCAGTGTCGTTGCAAGCTGCCATAAGATATTTTAAATTTATTACAAACACATCTTTAAGAGATACTATTTTGCACCTTATTGGCATTAAAATACCTTCCATAAGCTTGGACAAGGACTCAAGTAAATTGAAATGTCTATCGATAGGTTTATGTATTCTCCTCCATTGTGGATAGTGGACTTCCATCTCAAATCCTCCTCCTCGGGACTGCCAATCAAAGAGTATATCCTGAATCATGACCAATTTTATCGACTAATTTAGTCAGAACTCACTACCTTCAAAGAGTACACTGTAAAAATTGGAAGTGAACAGTCTTACATTTTCATTTTATCATTCGCATTCGGCATGAGCAAACAACGAGGAAAGGTTTACAAATGACCAGAAGAAGCCGTAACAAAATCCCAGCCGCGATTGATACATGAAACCAAAATCATCCGAGAAAAATAGAAGTTTAACATGCAACAATTAACATCAAATAATGTCGAAAGGCACAGGTAGTGAAAACTGGCAGAATTTAAATAATTTATAAAATAAATATAGAGTAGGTACGCGTATAGTATCCTTGTAAAGTCAGTTTATGTTTATATGAAGACTTTTCAGGTTTTCACAAGAGATAGCAAGGAAATGTTTTAAAAAATCTTCATGCAAAGTATTTGCTTTATAACGTACGAATACTTAACAAGTACACGGTTGACGGTACTGTACTCTATTTACTCATAAATGACCAATGTCAAATAGACCCTCACCTTAGCCGTTTGTGCTAATGACTGAGTTCTGGTATCAATAATGTAACCCCGTTTTCCTGGCCCTAATATTGCGTTTATTAACCGTTCATCCTCCTTACATCTCCGACCTGAGGGACCAACCAGGGGCTCTCCACTTCGAAGCAGAACGGCTCCATTTTCGTGACGGTAACAAAGTACAGGGAAACGACCCCCTTGGCGGAATGATGCTGCAATGACGATTTCGTGGTCTGGCACACATTTAGGTACTACTACCGATCTAGGGTAGGATTTACAGACCTGCCAAAACAACAAATCCATTTTTAAATCATCACTTCAACCGATAGATACTCTTAACCGTAACAAATTACAAAATCAAACTGCACACTTACCGAGTATTCCTTATTAACATGGCTAATCCTCCACTCATTTTCCGATTGTAAGATAATCTTTGAGAATTCAGCCTCTGTTGAAAAAGCGGTCCAGCCGTCTTCCACAATAGAGTACATTGGACGGTAGAAAAATGGGTACATCAGGCTAACGGACTCTGCAAAAAAATAAAGATGGTCTTAAATCTCCAGTTTTTGCATTTAAAAATCTAAATTTAATTCAAATGGTACAAAAACCACTTACCAACACAAGACAGGGCTTCAATGGAATTCGCTACGTTAATTAAATCCTCCGTGGTAGAAATATCCAAATGAATTATGGCAAAATCTTTACATTTTATTACCAAAGTCCCACCCCCAAACGTCGAAGGCTTTCGCTCAATCAGGTCAACATTTCTGTGCAAAAGCTGAAAAGTTTAACAAAAATGACAATAACTGCGAAGGCTTATCATCACGGCCAATAAACTCCTTTCCTTTATAGTTAATTCGACCGTGGCTTATCATTTCTTTCCTTCGATAACCGCTTACCCAAAGCTCTTCGTCACTTTCTCTCCTGGAAGAAAGAATCAAGTGATGACCCGTAATGCAAAGGGTCCCTTCAACACTGGGAAAAAGGGTCCTTCGCATAACCACATTATCCACTTTCGGAACTCGGATAAGTTCTATAAATTCCATCTTTCTTCTTCCTATCTTCTTCTAATAAATCCTAACAAAACCCTATGGACCTAAACTAGTAAAAGTATTGCCAAGAAAAAGCCTTAAAAATCACAGGTTTTAAGGCTTTTTTAAGTTTAATTTTGACTACTTTTTTCATTTGCAATTTTTAGTCTAATACTGCAAAGCAACTCAACTCCTGCCTTCAATTTCCTCCCATACTTGATGAATTCTGGGAATGTATTTCTTCCCATACTGTCCGGTTTGAATGTTTGGAATGGAGTACACCCAACCCTGCCTTTTTGGATGGAAAGTGATCGATAAACCTTGGTCTGTCTGCTATACACTAACCACTTTTAAGCTTAAACTCTGAAGAAATTCAACACCAAGCTCCATCCATCCACTTCATCTATCTTCATCTTTGTGGTTGTTTTATAAACGGTTCTTTAGGTACATTCACCACCTTTTATGCTGCAGGGAAATCGGAAATGAGACTGTGGTTTCGGTAGTAAAATTTACCTAAAAATTTAATTACGCCTACCTGAGCTACAAAAAGAGGTTAAACGGATACGCATACAATTTCACCACTTTTGGGCTATCCATCCCTGCTTTTTATTCCTTGTAAAAGGTAGTAAAAAGAGTGGTAATTGGGTTGGAGTATTGGGGGACGATTTTAAAATCGTTGGAGATGGAATTATCTTTAGTGAAGATGTGTAGAAATGGTTTGAAAAAGGGGGTTTCCTCATCATGGGACGGTGGAAATCATGCTAAGCTTGGCCTCTGATTTCCATCGGGGTATGGAAATCTAGACATATCCGGCCTGTAATTTTTGGAACTGGGGGGACCGTCTAAGATATCTTTCTTGAGTTGTCACTGGCGTCCTCCACCTATTAGAATAATGTTAAGTAATTAAGCAAGTATAGATCGCAAATGGATGACTTTCTACGCCGTATAAACTAGCAATTTCCATATAATCCTTATTTGTAGCGTTAATCTTGACAATTTAGTTTAGAGGATCAAAGCAAAGGATAGTATTTTGGGTTTCAAGTTCAACTTACAATAATTAATTTAATGAAAGGCGTTTTTTCATGAGGACACTAAATTATTGACTTATTTATTCATAACACACAGCACAACTACTTCTCACATTCTTATTTACTTTTACTATATTATTTGATGCAGGGAAAGGGAAAGATCTTAACATTTTACTTAATTGAATATTTGCGATTTTTAGAGAAATATATATTATTAGGTTTAAATGATAAAAAATTAAAAGAGGACATTTTTGTAGTATATTTAGTACCTAAAATCAACTGACCTATAGCTATGTTGTATATTTCCTCAAAACGGATAGCTTTGCTAGTAATAATTGAGCGAGATCTTTGTTATAACTTAGCTCGGTGCAACATGCTTTTACCATTTTACTCATCATAAATTAAAGGGATTTTGTCCAGTCAATATTTATTAATTCCACATTTTTTAAGTTAAATTCAATATAGTAAAAGTCACTTGTATTCAATGGTTTCCGTTCAGAAAAAGCATTCAAAAACTTTTCGGAATATTTTTTCGGAAAGAGTTTGTGGGTAATGCTCGCAGGACTAAGGAATACTGGAAAAAGTTAAATTTGCTTTCTGATCCTAATGCAAACATATTCCAACTTCGGGATCTCTGTAGTCCAGCTAGAGGTTAAGGCTGATGGATATTAAATAATGCATGAATCTTCTCAATCATATTCTTATTCTTTTAAAAATCCTATTGCCAGAAGTCTGAAACCTGCACGAAACCTACTCTCCCCATATTCGTTTATAATGCTTTTTTTAAATCCCTTCCTCCTTGAACCCTGTCGACTTCCTTCTTCGTATAAAACCTGTCATTTTTATTCCAATTTCATAAAGCAGTATTTTAAATTCCATCCAATCCTTCCTTCCTTTGAACTCAAATCGTTTTAAACTCAACCCTGTTTGCTCCTAGGCCTGTCTTTTCCCTCTTTATCATTATTAAATACTGACTGAATTACTTAAAAATCCCTTTTTATCTTCTCCATCATACATCATCATGTAGCCAGTAGGATTTTAGTATGAAAAGCTCATTCTAAGAAGTCTTTAATTCGAAAAAATAAAAAGGAATTTTTTCTTGTATTGCATCGTGTGTTCGGAAGTTGAAGACTTGGTAATAATATATATGTAGATACGTTTGTACTTCCCTCAAAAGCTCCGGATTTACAAATTTGAAAATGGCTTATACTTATTCTTTCTCTTTTGAAATGCCCATGACATGATGTCATGCGGTATGATAGGACTTCATGACAGACGATGACATCAACCATTTTTAAAGCTTACTTCAAGTTATACACTTTTCATGATTGCAAAACTGAACTGAACTCCCTGAAAAAAAGTTCAGGAAGAGTTGTGAGCTTATCTTTTTCAACTACGATGATGCTATACGAGCATCAGGGTAAAAAATTTCAATCTCTTTTGCCAAAAAAATGACATCCAACAGGTAATTTTGGGCAAATTTCATTTCTTTATTGTTTAAATAGTAAAATCTCAGGATGTGGGAGGGAACCGGTGATGTTAATATAATATGGGAAAGAAGGACAAGGAGCAGTAAAAAGATGGGCTTTTATGTGTTATCGTATTTGCAAAAGTAGTAATAAAAGAGTACTTTAACTAAACTTTTACTTCTTTTTAATTTCGACTTTTGTTTGGATTCATAGGAAATTAAAACGAGTTTAAGCCACAAAGCAGATTATTCATAGAAGGGAAATTGCTTTGTAGGAAAAAAAATGAAACGAGAAAGTACAAATGAATCTATGCAAACAGTAAATTCGTAAGCTACTCTTTATTATTTTATTCGGCTCAACCGGTACCGGACTAGGAGGAATTCATATCCAAAGATGCTTTACTTCCAGTACTTACTAAGTACGGCTTCGTCCGTCTTTTTTATGCAATAATGATCATTTTCATCCTCCCTAGGCTGCTTACTTAGCTTGTGTATCCTTTTCAACTGTCACTGTTGAAGTACTATTTAAGTATTTTAAATTTGAGCTAGGCTTCTAGCTAGTAATATAATCTCAAGGATAATTATAAGCCCTTGTGATAAAAATATACCTTCCTATCTTAACTTACCTTGCAGGTACCAAATTCAGGAACAATATTAATTTATCATTGACCTATGACCCACCGTCTGTTCGCTAATTTATCTGATAAATGAATTGTTGCTACAATAGTGCCAGGTCATTCTTTATCATTTTAATTTGATAAGGTACAGAGTTAAGGTGAAATGTTGCACCTTTTTTGCTTTGTTTATTATTATTATTAGAAAATAGATCCCTTTTACTCCATTAAGTTGTCTGCAATCCTTCGTATCATTTTTCTGAGTACATATTTCTCAATTTTTCCAGAGATTGGTGAACCAGTCCATTGCATTTCAATAGAATTAGAATGCATTGGTGCTAAAGTAAATTACACAACGACTTCATAAAAACGCGTTTGGATAAAGGATACAACTCAGCTACTATAAAGGTACTTCATTTGCATTTTATTATCTGCTGACTAAATAGTGAAAAGGGTACGAAATGAAATGCTTCTCATCATCAGTTTAGTTTCACTTTTCATTGTCCTGAATTAATGACTAGGCTGATAAGCCCATACTATGAAATATGGGGTTATTCATGCTTGCAAACATCGGTGAAGTTCCTACGAAAGCCCTGCTGCAACTGCGAAGAAGAATATGCAGTCTCGTTGTCTCATACGTGATGCAGTTTACATTCTATAAGTGTATGAGACCGGCAGAGAAAACCTCCAATTTATCTAACCGCAACCGTGAATAGGTACAGTTGTAAGATCCAGGTGATCATCTAGAGTCAACAATTTGCCCAGAAATGTACTTCAGAGTAAACCATTTCCAATTCCAAATCTTAAGAAGTTCACCTATCCTTCTTCTCCCCTTTCCCAAGGGTCCCTTCAAAGTAGTACCTCTGGACCTTCATAGTTGATTTAATTCTTTCCAGCTTATTAACACATTTCACAGACGCCTGCCTACATTCTATTTTCCGCAAATGGGCTCGCTTGGTCTCTTGAAAGTACCCCTGGTCCTTTTTCGTTGCTACCCTTCTGCCTTAACTGCCATTTGATGAACCATGTCAGTAAATGTGTATGGACGGAGAAACCGTTTTTACCACAAACTCCTCTGATGGTCGAGGTCAATTTGGCTTATCGACTTAAAGCTGTCCCTGCCATTCCCTCTAAAACGACGTATTGTGTGTAGTAATTGTATAACGCGTTTGGGAATTCATAACTCTCATCCGAATATATACAAGCTGACATCCGTAAACCAAACTCAACTGGATTTTGTTGATATAGATGATAATAATAATTTAAAGTATGTAGGAAAAAACGTATTACCCCCTTAACACTTTTGTTACAACATTTTTCTAATTTCCTCTTCATCTAATCTAGTAATTCCTCCGCTCTAAGAGGGAAAATTTATTAACTTATTTTTCTCGGTAAGCTGGGAGCTCATCGTGAGAGGGTAAATGAGATTTTCACTACGAATCCCAGTTCTTTCCTTCTCATCCTCCGTTTCTTATCTTAATTTCCTTACATTTTTACTCATTTATTAATCAGATTTTAGTGACTGAAATTTTTACAAATGTAAAGCTCTATCCAATGTGATAATGAATCATGGTCTCATTTACGTATAATATTATGGCATTATGTGGAAAAAGCAATCAACGAGATTTGGGTGATTACTACCCTCCTCAGCTCGACGAGTTACTTCGATTACGAGAGGATTCACCAGTAAAATATAAAAAATGTTACTTGAAATATTTTGAGCAAATATAATACGTAGACTTGCTATCACTGCACATTAACAGCTTTCTCTAAAATGACTGCTGTAAAATTAATACTTAACAAAGCAACCTTTGTTTGCTATTTATTCTATCTGGAAAGATGAATAAGTGGTCATCTACTTCAGAACCATTTGACTGATTATGACGGTTTCTGGGATAAAAGGTCCCACCACCCTACCAAGAACACTTTCAATCTCCTGAGATAGAATTCAAGTGTTGAGGAAATTAATATTGACTCAGGTTGTGATTAAATAATGGGTAGTAGTATCTTCATAATGGATATACCAGGATTGTAGCTGTTGGGCGCATTTGGCCTTTGCTATTATACCCCTCTGTTTATAAGTAAACTGAAATAAAACTAAACTGAAGATGAATTCGAGTTCAGACTGACCACCAGAGGATGAAGTACCTGAGCTGAAATAAATGAAAGAAATTATCAATTAGGAAAATGAACTGTCCTGAGATCCCCTTTAGAAGAAAAGTTGAATGAGATGATCAAAGGTATTTTTCCAAACTGTATACTTCGTTGTGTGCTTTAGTTGGTCCGGCCTAAAAACAGCTTTTTATATTTCATTTTGGCTCTGCCAAAGATAAGTATTCCCTCTGGGTCACCTCTTCATAACATTTCTAGATATATCTAAATAATAAAGTATACATCCATCTCAGCTCTCGAAGGGCCGGCTTTCGCTTGAAAATTACCAAACCATTAATAGAAGTCAAATTGTATAATGCCGGTTTAGTGTATCTGTAAAGATAGAGAGTCTTCTGTTGAAAGTAGTTGTGGGATGTTACATAAGTTTAGACTTTGTGGATGACGATATCATGATAAATATTATGATGAAATGATGAGCATCTCATATTCCCCGACTTCATCCTTGGTAAATATGAAGATGAAGGATAGAATTCGGGTAGAATTCGGAGTATTTGAGAAATCCCTAAACTGAACTATGTTCCTCGGAGTTTGTTTGAAAGATGTCCCAAGGGAGACCTATTTACTTCGTTGGTAGACTCCCTTTCAACACATTTTTACACACTTCCATCACATCATCATTAATATTATTACCAACTTGGGATCTCTTTAGTCAAGCCGAAAAGCCAACAACTAACCATGAATACGCTTTATTCTACATTTCCCTGTGGTTATAGAAAGATAATAATTTCTCTTATAGGCTATGAGTACATTATGTTGGCCGATACTATCTACTCGCTAGATTAAAGGAATATAACGTTGGTAAAGTAGGAAAAGCTTGGTAGGGGAATACAAGTTTTTCCCTTTGATTTGACTAAATCGTGCTTGGCCAAATCTCGGATTCTTTTCTGTGGTTTGATTCTAGTGATAACTTTTGTGATGATCTAACCACATAAGAAGATCGGAAAGAAATTGGGGGAAAGCAAACAGCGTAGGGGGATGACTTTCTTGATTCTCCACCAGCCTCCTTTTGTCAACTATGCTTGCTTATCACTCGCTAAAAGTTCACCCACAGAACATGTAAAATATGTATTCTCATCTCATTCATGATTTAAACTCTGTCCTAATTATGAAAATATGCTCTTTCAATTACCTTTCATGTAGGAAGTAGATTTCTGTTTAGGAGCACAATATCTTGCCTGTTTTTACTTTAATGGTACTTCTTGCTCTACACCCCTCCAATAACCTAACTTTGTTACCGTTGTATCAAATTAGCTGATCAGTTTTTAAACAACTCTGATTCTTAATAAAAAACTAATATTTATCTAATTAATGCCCTTTTCCTGACTAATAGCCTTTTCAGTAATAGGTTTAGTTAGTCATTCTCTATCTAAAATGTGTGCTATTTTTGCTAGCAAAGTGTACGAAAAAAAATTATTCTTGTACATCATAGAACTATCCTCCCACTGGAAACCAGACTTGCCCTTTCTGAGCCCTAATGCATCTACTTAAAAGACACCAGTCACTAATTAGCATCTTACAAGAAATTAACCCCAATTAAAAGGGATACTCTGTCACCGGTTCACTTCCATGCTTGTCCTTCCATTTTTTAAGAATCTAAGTAAGATATTTAATGGACACCAACAAAGAATAAGTGGAAGAAGATCCTCTTCACTCTAAACTTCCACCAACGGCACAATTTACTACTTTCTTTTTATTCTTCTAGTCACAGGAGGAAGTTTAAGTATAAAGTGTCCATCCATAATACACAATTAATATCCTTTAAGATCTTATCTAAAAATGTAACATTGTATGTCATATACTGTAATTATTTTCCAAGTTTAGTAAAAGTAAGTCTGCCGATAAATTGTCCCTCAATTAGTCCCACATTTAAGTAATACGTCTTCAGTTTGAGTACCAAAGTACTTTACTTCCTTCAAATTATTTAGAAGGCCGAAAAGGGTAAAGCTAACGTCTGAAGTCGAATGGCTGAATAGTTAAAAATAGTGGTAAAAGTATCCAACACTAAATAATCTACAAGTCCCTTTGAAGATTTTCTCAAGGGAGCTGGTTAACTGCTATTAAGATGCATTTAGACATACAATTAAACCTATGATAATTAGATCAAACCTAGCTTTTAACTTGACATCTAATCGGATTATTAATTAATGCCCCTCCTCCACCTACCTCCTTCCTTACTTTTATTATTAGCACAAGCAAACGGCTGAGATGAAAGATGTAGAGGTTGCAAAGTAAAAGTGGATTGGATTTTCCTCCTTTGCCTACAAGTAAGTTAATATAGCATAAAAGCATAGTATGGGTTAGGATAGGAATAAATAGTACTAGATTCATTAATAATAAAGATTTAAAATTGAGATAGAATGAAATAGGAATGACTTTCATCCATGATTATAATTTACTTTACCTTTCACTCAGTGCCTTTGCCGGCAAGTTGACTTGGTTCGGTAAAATATTAACAGTCTGTCTCCTGTCATTACCTTTGGGAGATAGTGTTGGAAGAATCAAGAGAATTTAGAACTGATTCAACCAGATCCTACTTTACCTGACTTTACCTACTCATGGAGTAAGTTTAGGTCTTTACCAATAATACAGATAACCCTGAAGTTTATGTATAGGTATATCTCGTAAATATGTCTATCAATATTAAGTATGTTGGGGGATAGTGGTCTTGAAAGGTACAAGAGCTTCTTAGCTGTGATAAATAGGATATAATGGGATATGAGAGCCAGAGTAAGTTACAATTCAATTTTCAATATCCGTTCTCTCAACTTCTAAAGTTACTCTTTAATGAACAAGGCATTATTACTGTTGAGAAGGTTGTATCTGCTAGAAAATCTTGTTTTCTCTGAGCTAAATAATATTATTATGATCAGCTCTAGCTCTAACTTGAACAGATAAATATCTCTAGTGGAATTTCACAATCGGCTAGCAGTCTTCCTGAGTTTGGCTTTTCAAAATCTGGAGAAAGTTTGATACGGATAATTTCCTCTGACGGAAATTCTTAATGAAGCCACTTCCACTACAACAACATCCTTAATAACTCTAACTCTGTCTAAACAGATATTAAGTAACTTGTAACGTATTGTTTAGAATTCGTTGAGTATCGTGTCAAAGCACATGATGCTGGAAGTGTGAAAGTCTCGTGATGTATGATAGGCTAGAAATGGCAATAGGGAACTTAAAATCTATCCTTTAGACCAGGAAATACAGCAAGAAAGGCTAGTAGAATCAAATCTCATCTCCATCCCTCCCTTTGCATTCTCCGGATACAATAATAATAATTATGTCTTCAGGTATCTCTAGTGTAGTACTTCTCTTTGATTATATCATCATGTTTTTTAAGAAGTTTGTCCTTAGGTAATAACGCCTACCTGTTCTTTCGTAGGGAAATCGAACCCAATGTGCTTGAAAATGATACACTTCATCCTTAAGTACTTGACATCCTTAGACCTCACCCCAACGTTAATTTTACTCAGTTATGCAACATGCACTTTCAGAGGTTATTGAATTACCTATGAACTCAACATAGATAGCGTCAAAGATGATACTCGATCCCAACTAAGGATGAGTATTAGAGCTTTATGTAATTTTGGTTGGTTGAAGGGTTGAGTATAATGAAATGCATTGATAATTTTTATCAGCTGTATACTAACTTTTGGAAACGGTTCAGCCCCTCTTCAGCTGTTAGAGTCATTCGAGTATTTAATTTTCACTTGGAAGGATTTTATTCCAAGGATTTGCATTGAGTTTACAATTTTCATTGAATTTAAATAAAAGTCACATGCTGGTAATTGTTTTGATTAGCCTCAATCGACCACATTAACTTTGTGATTTTTCCTTCGTAGAATTTCTGATGACTTGACTTGCTGTGAGTGTGTTAGTCGTTGTTCTTCTGATACTCGACCCAGTTGATCGTCTGCCCTCTCTGCTCCTCGAGTTTTCATCTCTCGAATTGTCTTGACTTGTTGAAGTGGAATTGATGAATGAAATCCAATCCGAATCTAAATCTAGGGTTTTCCCGTGTCAGCAGTATTGCTGTAGTAGTAATTATGGTCGTGGTCGAGATAGAATGTTAGGGATCTTTTTCAAGCTGTGAAACACACGACTGCCACGACCCCACACGTATGACTAGTCTCATTTATTTAATTCGGATAGTAGTAGTGGAACGGATTCTAAATACTAAATACTTGACTTGTTGAGATTTGAGGTGGAGATGAATGTGCAAGGTTAAGTTTGCAGACTTTGCAGACACATGAGAAATTTTAAGGGGGGTTTCGGCCAAGCAATGATTTATTTCATGATTGTTCAATATGACTTCAAGCATATAGATAGTCAAGTATAATTTTATTGACGTCATAAAGTAAGAAATTCATAAAATAAAAATTAAGAAAGTGCAACATTGCCCAAGTAAAAGTTGATTAAAAAATAGTTTAATTCGAAACACCATTTAAAAAAGAAGGTACAATGGAAGGTTATTTGGTGGGTAACTGAGTCTAAATGTAGAAACATGCAGCGTCATCTAATTAGTGAACTAATTTCCAAACTTAGTTTAACTATAAATGCTTTAAAGTACACGGTCATACAACATAAACGAGACAAAAGGCAACTACCTATTTCCAGTAAATGTTACAATACCAATAAACGTCTTTAAATTTTGTATTAAAAAAATAAATACGGAGCATCCAAACTAAATTCAAATAGTAACTAACCATTGCTGTTAGCTTACGAGAGTAAAGTAACAAAATCAAATAAACCCATTTAAGCCCATTGTTGCGATTTGGAATGTAAAATTAATCTATCAACCTACAACCAGAGATCAAGTTTTATTACTACAACGATTCTCGTAGAAATCCTTAAAGTCGTACAGGGCAACTACGAGTAATGAATCGAAATGAATTCACCCACTGATGAGGTTAAGTAAAGGAAAGATCTCACTTTATTCCTTTTCTGAATTGTTTGTCACTTTGCATTTTATAAGAGGCATAAAATAAAGTAGAAAAGACATCCGACGCAGAGCAACCGAGTTCTTTCTCCTCAACCTCTATTCCACGAATGGAAACCATGAATTAAAAGTATTAGCGAGGAATTAACTGGCAGAAACAAGATTCCAAAGGGTTTTTAGTGCTCCTTATTCTAACTTCAACTAGCAACTCTTTCTACTTGAACAACATAACATAACCCATGCATTGGGGATTGGAAGACCAATAAGCAATTTTACTACCACTTGCTTCCTTGAACTCTTGAAATGAACCTAATCTCCCAAGTCAATAAAGACTTTGTGTGTATTCTTTGCTAAGAAGTAATAACGAAACCCATCAGCAATCTAAGTAAAAGGGCCCAACGGCTCAACCTATTTGGAACACTTCTTCTAGAAGATATTTCTAGAAAAGTTATTAAAACAAGTAAAAAATTCCATTCTCCCAAAGTAATGCATAGACAGGGAAAAACTTGCAACTTATCTTGCAAATTCCTCCCTTTACTTGCCTTGTAGAGCAACAGTTAAAACTTTAAGAGGAGAGACAAAGCTTTGTTCCATATGCCTGTTTCAGTCTTCTTACTTTACACAGTGATAGAGTCAGAGTTCACAGACATAATAAATTCATATATACTTTATATAAAGGGCAAGAGTAGAGAAAGAAAGACAGAGAAAGATTGAAGAGGAGACATTAAGTTGACAGAAGATGATATCCCAAGCGGGGAAATAAATGGGGCTTCACAAACTTAATACTTTCTGTTAATTAAAATAACCGAAAAATTATTCCAGCTAAGTAAATTCCCCGGGAGTAAGACATAATGGAATCTTTTCATCAGACAAGAAGGGACAAGACGTTATTGGTGTTTAACTAAGTTACTCTAGCATATACATACAAGGAGAGAAAGTCCACCACCGATCAACTGAACACGACACACAGTCAAACTTACTTCTGTTTTAGTAGAACTGACATGCATGGCTCTATTTGCGTGGAAGAAAGAACAAGAGAGAGTATTGCATAAAGTTTTTGTGTAAAGGGTTAAATCCTAGCTGAGACAAGGGAAAGTGCGATGGTTGAAGAAAATACAAGAAATAAAGTAGACTTTCGGATGAAGACATCCTTCTCTACTTTTATCGTTGGACTGGGTGTGGTAGCAGTGGTGGTAAGGCAGAGGTTTTAATCACCCTTAACAACTTCAGAGATTAAAATGTATTTTTCCGACGTTTTCTTCATCAAGGGAAGCTGGAGAGGAGGCAGAAGCGGTTGGGAGTTGGGATCGTGTTGTCCATTTTAATACTAGATATATTTGATACCAGCACGTTCATCATAAATCCCTTCTTTCCCTGTCTCTCTCTCATAATACTTTTAGTCTCTTAGCAAAACTTTCAAATTAACTCGCATTATTTTTCCTATCACAATTTTCTCAATTATACATTCCTCCAAAGCTTGATCTTGATATATGGGAAGTTGGACAGTACGAAGTAACTAGATGTTATATGGATGTTTGTATAAAGGGTATTATGATGCCTGGCGAGATGTATGGCAGAAATACCAAGAAAGTATTATTAGTTGGATTGAATAGGATATGCCAATACTTTTTTTTTAATTCTGCAGAAAACTTTCTCTTTTGACAATTTGCGTTAGTAGGTAATTAAATTTATGTCTTCCAAATGTTATCATTCGTACAACTCATTTGTCTGCTTGGTTTATAGTCATGCAAATGACTTAGATACAAATATATATGCTTAGTAGCTTCAACATTTCCAAATTTGTGTTAAGTAAATCTATTCGATCTAAAATAGCCCCTTAGCAGGACTGAACTGCAACCTTGCAGACTCGTACATGCATTCTGTATGAATAATGGGTTCCGTTCGCACGTACAACTAATATAAAATAAGTAAAAAGAAAAACTGTGCCATAAAAACCATACATCCTAACCCAAAGCCAAAAACATTCCATCCCTCAAGGGTAGCTAAACCTCTTACATCTCCCCAAGTAAGCAAGCTTTAAGCAAGAAAGCAGAATCTGTAGGATCAATCCTCCTCAGAATCCCAATCTGCTAGTGCTCAGCTCGGATAGTTTCAATCTCACCCCAAGCCACCCCAGCGAATGCCCCTTAAACCAAAATCCACCTTCGAAGGGCTAACCCTCCCGAGTTGTCCAGCGTGGGCTGCATACTCTGGGAAATCCTGCCTGGAGAAAGCATGCGAAGAAAGTGCCGTTAAAAAGCTGAGCCAACCCACTCAAGTCAACCAGTGGATGTTAGATTAGCGGGAATCGTCCAAACCCACTCGGAGGAACACCCACAACCTCTCATAGAACACAGTAGCTTACTACCAGGATCCGTTAAACATGACAATCCACATGGCCAAACCCAACTCACAACATGCACAAACCCACAAGCTAGAAGCACTTTTATACCCAAACTTCATAGCTGGAAAGAAACAGCCAGATATTCCCTACATCTTCCTCTCTCTCTTTTGCTAGCTCTCTCGTCTTATACAACTCTTATACTTTTTCATGAAGCTTTTTTTGTACATAAAATGTTTCCGTTAGTTGCTTCTATTATGATGGAGACATGCTACTACTACTACTATGTATTACTGCAGAAATGGAATTTCAGCATAAGCAAGAGTATCATCTTCTTCATCGTCAACATCATCCACCACCAGTACGACTTCATCTCCTACTTAACTTTCTCCTGCTTACCCTCTCCTCTCATTCTTTAATTCATCACCGAGGGGCTCACATCATCAGAAAAATACACTTTACGTTCACAATCTTACGTACCCTTTTGTACCAGATTCAGATTCAACCCTTCTGTTTTCTCCTAATTCGGGAAGATTGAGACGGTGTTATTCTAATACGTCTTCTTTAGCCCCTTCCATTCTATCTTACAAAAAGTAAAATAACTAGTTAACTAGCAGTTGATTTAGTTTCATTTAAAGTCTTTAAATTAAACTAAAATTTAGATCACGCTCAAATCACACTTTTTCCAAAGCTCGGGACAACTTCGCAAGAATGTAGCTTTATACAAATGCACTTTTTGAAAGCTTCGTTTTTCTATAGGAGTTTCGCAAACCATTTTTCTCTCAAGCTCCAAAGATAACCCCAACTAGAAAAGTAGAGAGAAAATCGCTTTCAAAGAACTTAATACCTTAGAAAAGAGAACTTCTTTAAGAAAAGTAATGGTAGGGACAGCATCAGCAGACTAGATCGGATTATCTACCAGCATGTCTTGGGTTTAGCGGATTAACTCTCACTTGCCTTGCCCTGGACTTTGTGTAAAGTAAAAAAAACCTGAGTCCTTTCTATTCCTAGGATTTCCCTCTATATACTTGCCATTCGAAACATTTTCACTGAAAAGACACTGTTAAGAAAAAGCTAAAGAAAGAGTTCAGAGCCTTCTCAGTCATACGAGCGTCTTACCTCTGCGTTGTAAGTAGAGAAGGAAAACTGCCAAATATAACAGATATATTAGGTAGCAAGTAGTAAGTTTTATTTTGGTAAGCTTAGAAATAAGAGCTGGCTTCTACCACTACTGAAGCTTTATCCGCTGTCCTAGAAGTTGTCACAGTAAGAAAAGAATCTTAGTTACGTTCTTGGTCATTGCAAGCAGTCAGCATGTCTCTCACCTTTTAGCATTAAATCCTCATGTGACAAAGTCACTGCTCACTAGTTCTTCCCTGGCTTTCAGACCTTTCTCATCCATTTATTGGGTTTCGCTTATGTTAGAAAACGATTCAAACTTTTATCTGGTTAATGATACATTCGTATTATGTAAACTATCGGTGGAAAGCGTCGGTGTGAGACGAAAGGTGCTAAATTTACGCAAGTTAGGAATTAAGTTGTATAAAATAGGAAAAACATACTGCATCCAACTAAAAGACTATGGCATCATTACACTGATAATTCCGTGTAATACACTTAGATTTGTTTATTGTAAAGTTTGGATTGATTAGTTAGGTATTAGAAGATTAGTTGTGTATTTTATTATGCGAGTAGAAAGTAGTTAAATTTAGGTAGTGACAGGTTGGGAAAAATAATCAGTCTAATCGACAAAGAGACAATATGAAAGTAAAAAATACCTCCGAGGTTTGAAAGTTTAATCCCCTGAAATCTAAAAGTGAATGGACAATAATCACTCAACAAACTTTTAGTTAAGTGGTGGAGAATCTGATGATTAAAATGGACTTCCAAAGTGCAATGGAAACTTTTGCCGAAGCCTGGGTTGCAGCTAATACCGGCAAGTTGGGTCTCTCGAGCTCTGTTAGTGGCTTGGTAGGAACTGGCTCAACGCTCGACCTGAATAAGGCTGCAGAATCTATCATTCAGCATCAATTGGTAAGTATTACACTAGAAATAAAATAGTCTCGTGTACATTTGTCAAAACATATTCATGTAGACAGGAAAGATAGTGTGTAGTATGTTTAATGTGGGGTTTGATTAAAGTACAATCAACATTAGAGTAGGTATTCTTTTTCTTCTAAGTTTTGAGACACTTTTATTATGAATTTATACTGCATGTCATTTTCTGTCTGGTGTACAGAATTGGTAGACGAAGCATCTTATTTTGGCAATTGGATTTACTAATATTATGTCTAAAATCATTAATCATAAAATATAAACAGATTAATAGTAGTCATAACATAACAAGGCGCATTGGAAGTAATAGACCGTCTTGGTCATTTGACTCTTGCACATTTGAAGTGCTTATTGATGCACTCATCAAGCATAAAACATGCAACCCTAATCAAACCTTTTGACCTTTGTGGTGTTTATAACTCGACATAACCCGTTATGCATTCTTCACTGCACCTTCATTGATAATTAATATAATAGAATGATAATAACTATTAACTAGTAGAATGGAATTACCGATGACGATTATAAAACGTCCAGTTGAGATGCTAAACTTTTAAATTTTCTTATGATTAATAAATTTTCTACGAATTGGAGGATTTTTATTGCGTAAAATTTAAATAATATTCCAACATCACATTATACAATCAACGAGTATTTCAATGGAAAACAAAGATATTGTAAAACAGCTCTACTCATTTAATGCAAACTACTAAATGTGTTGACAATAGATTTAAATCCACTTAATCATTGAAAGCTTTTGTCAACCAAACTGTCAATTCTGTGTAATAATTTCATCCTTGATTCCTTGAAAACATCATGAGCAATTAGACATGCAGGTGTTTCATCCTTAACACGTATCCATCCAATATCTGCTATTCGACCGTTAAAATTTTAATGTATCGATAAATAAACGTGAGTTCTCACGGTCAGTTCTCGTGATAATCCCCTCTCAAAAATGTCGTATCATGTAAATTCTAAACCTTAGCAAGTGCTAGCATAACTTATGAAGAATTATCTCCTAATATCCATCATAATTCAAAATCCATCAAAATTGATCCAACATAGAGTAACAACATAAATTGATTGATTGGCTATTTGCAAACAGGGTTTGTGGAAGGATGCATAGGATTTGGCTGTGTAAAATTGATCTCATTGCATTGGCTAGTCCATCCAATGCATATCACCATCAGTTGACACTTCACACAGGTATACTATGGGGATACAAACATCATTGTGTTCAGATCACCAATAACCTCCTCTAATCTAGGAACAAGCAGAGAAAATTAGGTGACAATTAGTCAGTTGGTCAGATATGGACTGAAATGTAAGGATTAGATTATAAAAGTACAAGTTTACTCTTTAGATAATGAAATTACTCCGTGTACTTCTTATCACCCTTGTCTCGTCTGTCACATCAAAACCCCACGAACAAACCCACCTTATCCCTTACTTTATTATTATACAAATCTCTCATGCTGGCTTTTGTTATGAAAAATCCTTTCCATTTTATTTTATATGGAAAAAAATATTCCGCTATTCTTCTTCTATACCTACTTTTCCCTATCCTTTATTATTATAAAGTCTCAAGCTCCAAATCTCTATCTCTTTAAAAGCTTTTGTACTTCCACCAGCAACACCAACAACCATGAGTACTTTTTGTCATTAATCTTACATGTCACAGAAAAAAGCAAATCCACTGATCCCAGTTGGTGACAGGATTAACTATATTATTATTATTATTATTGCGACTGTCTCCCTAGCACAATACAATAAAATGTTATTCACGGGTATATAGTTAATATAAGGTAAAAACGCTTTACTTTCTACTACAGGATAATAATAATAAACTATTGGCTCACAGGATATTTTTATACTCCCGTTGTAGTATCATTAAATAGTCATGGCTAGTCGTAGCGTGGCTTGACTTTTGCCAGCAGATTACCAGTTCGGACATCATTCTCGAGTCTCAAATTATTCTTCAATATACGTATTAGGTTTAGTCGTAATAACATTCTTATAAGAAGTGGTACAGAGGATCAGAACATTTAATAGTATAATCTAACTGTCTTTTGGCTCCTTGGCTCATTTCTTAAGAAGGCGATTGTAATTAATTCGAAAATTAAGCTTCTTAACCAAACTTGACTCCTTCAGCAAATCCTCTCGTCATCGTCAATCCTGGATTTGACATAAGTCTTCTTCTTCGCTTGCCCATTGGATCTCTTCAAGTCTGCAAAAGGGTATACTTTTAATGCCTTTGACTATGTCGTAGCCAGCTACTGATTACTTTACAGTAATTGTCTTTGTTCACTGCTACCAGTACCTGCCAACCACGTTTATTATTGTTGGATGGTAGCTAGAGAGAAGTGGAACTTGGTGGTATAAAGGTGAGAGTTTAATATTCATTCCAAAAAAGTACATTAGTATACAGTACAGTGGTAAGCAATAATAGATAGGGATTTGAATGAAAAAAAAGAATGATCTAACGCCTTCTGTTTTTCACTCTATTTAATTTTTAATAAAATTTTTAATGGGGATTGTATTTTTAAGAAGAGACTTTTTACAAAAACGCAGTTTTATGAAAAAATGCTGAGCACAGAAGCAAATATACCATTATTAGCCCGACGAGTTTAGAAGTTAGCTATTAAATTTCATTACTTTTTATTGCTTATGGTGCATGATTTCATTTCCTTGAAATATTATCCATGCAGTTATTGATTGTGTCACTGGACACTTATTTATAAACTTATTAACACTGATGATAATCTGGATACAATGGTTAAGTGCTGATGTACTTTAATAACGATATAAAATTTCCAATTGCAAAATCCATGTTTCTTTATCATTGGTTTAGCAGCCATGCCATTAGCTCAGTAACTCCAACAATCGCGATTGGATTGGCTGATTAGCTTTAAAAAATAACTTTGTATAATGGGACAATAGACATTTCTGACTTCCCTAAGTATTAAAGGTAAAAGTTTGCTCCAAAACAAACTTGTACTCTTGAGTTTTTGGTATGATAAGAGTCAATGAACAGATCAATTTGAGTTCAGAAGCTTCACCGACTTCTGATTTCGTTTTACCGACAAAAGAACTGTCATAATCAATGGGCAAAAATTTACCAATTAAATTTAGGTAATCGATAATCAATCCAATACTAAAGTGATCATCGGCCTACTATAAAATTAACTTTGAATTCCGTTAAGGTTGCATTATTATCGCTACTCTATATTTTAAGGAACATAAACATTGCATGTAATTTGCATGATTAGAGACTCAAATAACAGGCATTTGATGTCCATGAATAGATTAAAACTTCCCGTATTATCCTGTCGATTATTTTAACATTCATCAGTACTGATTTCGAATTCGCAGATTAAGGCCACAACTAAGCTTTTTGTAACTCATGGAAGATTTTTGTCATCATTAGACACTTTTAATCTTTAATTTAGCACCTTCCTCATGGACTTAAGAGTTTATAAAGAAGTTAGTGTCCTACGATTAGAATGTCTCAACATGAAGGTAAGCCTAACTTTCTAGGGAAAATATTTGATTTAATTTGACAAATCACGTTACATTCTAAATGCAATTGTATGTTAGCAATTATTTATAGCAGTGCTAGTGCTCTTTATTTTGTAAAGGCATCGCATAAGAGGTTTACCCAGTTAGTTCCTTATTGATAACTAATAAACCAGAAAACGTTTAAATTGATTAACCTTATGCACCAAGCCATTTTCTTTCCATCTTCATAGTCCAAGGAACAGCTATGAATGACACTTATAATCAAGGGTTACGTGCAGCATATATTTAGTATACTGTAGGTAATTTCTCTCGTAATTAAACTTCTAAAAACCGAGGGATTTAAAACCTAGCAAATCTTAATCAAATCTTGCTCCCCTTATCCCAGGGATTTGCAAAGTAATCAAGAAGCGTACCTTTCAAGACATCTTTTTACTACCCTGCCTGCTCCCTAAGGGCTGTATATACGGATCAAAAATGCAAACTTTTACCCTCAGTTTTCCATCTTTAAGGAGTACTAGCATAATTTTATCCTCATTTCTTTCTCAGACTAATACAAAGGGAAAAGGTCATGTAAGCCAACTATTAAAAAAACTACCCGTATATTTACTCAGTATTATACATCATCACAACTACGACCCATAAGACTCATTTCATTTAATCAAACTGCCAGACTTACAAAGTTCAGTCTTTGTATCTCCTAAATAATATTTCAAAGATTTCATCCTATTCTTCATAGTTTTTAGGCAAAATCTTATTAGCTCAACATTGCGGATCATAAAATAAAGTGAAAAGTCGTATTCGGTTCCTCCGTAACAGGGATAGATTGAGAGAGGGGACAAATCTCTACGGAATCTAAAGAAACTAAATCCTAATCTGGAGACGAAGGACACATCACATCTTTTTTCTTCAAAGTTACTAATCCTTAGTTTTATCTTCGCTTTTCCAGTCTCCAAATGTGTGGACCAACTGGCGTAACCAGCCTAGAAGCTGGTCACTTATATAGTTGACTAAAAAATTTCTTTCTGAGTTTTGACTAAACACTGTTGACAAAAAGCAACTTTTTATCCTAACTTATTACTCTTTCTGTATTATTTCAAGTAAACTAGCATTATCACTGGCTTAGGAAAACAGAACTATATTGAGGAGTTAGTTTGTGCTGCTGTTGGTGGTGCATTAGCATTAGGAGACTTAAGTTAGTTAGTAGTTTGAGAAGAGAACCTTTTTCAGTATTCGAGCAAAGGCAGCAGAAGTACTTCGTCTGTTTAATGTTTCTTTCCCTGGGGATTAGTAATGAATTTGAGATCGCATTAGGCTTTACTTTACTCTCATTCAATGCATCAGATCACGTCATTCCGGGTTCGCTTAGTTAAAGTTGGTTTGGTCTAACCGTGTCTCAACGTCCGCTTGCTAATCTCACTGAAAGGCTCAAAGGCGTATTAGGATTAATCCAGCTTAACTTGGATTAGTTGGATGTAAGGTAGAACCTCTCTTTGTAAGCTGCTAGGTACAGAAATATTGTTATATAGAGATTAATGAAATATATTTATTTATACATAATCCCTATAAATTTTATATTAATGCTAATCTCTATTATATACAGAGAAGTATTCATTATACGGCAAGGGGGAAATATTCCTTGCACACGATTCTCATAATGAGAGTTCAATAAATTTCCATTTGTAGAGACAGACGACATAAGGATTATCTTACTCTATCTAATAGCCAGTGGGGAAAATTTTTTATAATATTTTAAGCCATGTTCCATTAGTGCCTTCTGACCTCTTTTAATAATCCAAGCGTCCTTTAAATAGTTAAAAAAGATTTTATAACTATAATTAAAAAGTTCTTTTGGTATTAGTTCGTAAAAGCATTGTATTGAGACAGGCCTATTTTTATCGTTATGATCTGCACTTAATACGTTCTAACTGTATCCTTTCCACTGCTATATTATTCTCTCCAGAGAGTTTAAATGGGAAGTAAAGGATCAGGATTTGTGGGATTGAGTAATTGGAGTCGGGAAGTGAGGATAAAATGACAACTGAAATAAATATAGTGTTGGTATATTTGTGTTATAGTAAAATCTTCACATAGATAAACCAAAAGTTTTCTATAATTCGGTCGGAGAGTAAAAGCAGGAATGAACAAGCGAGCAGCCAGTCACCGACAGATCCGGTATACATCTACATGAACCGACTACTTTAATCCATGCATTATTCGTTAAACTATTTGTGAGATATTTGCCTCTATAACATTTAGGATCGGGATATGTATGGTTGATATAAAATTAATAGAAATTAGTAGAGAGTGGAGTAAAAGCAAGATGGATTTAGAAGCTTTGGGATTATAATGTATAGGCAGGGTATGCATGGTGGAGTCATTACTCACAAAATAATGCATTCATATCCATTCTGGCTTCTCTCATCTCTCCATCCATTCTAAATCCAAACTCAAGTAATATAATCCGTCATGAATGGTTATAATCCAGCCGTTGTTTTATGTTATTATAGAATATGTGCAATCCGTGTAGTAGATATTGCTGTATGAGTAAAATAAAATAGAGCAGGGTCGGGGAGTGGAAATGTGGTTTAATTCAACTTTGAATGAATTTCCTAGGATTTCATCCGGATTGGAAGGGAGATTAATCCCGGATGATGCTGATCCCACTCCAGTAGTAAAAACAGCGTAGTCAAATCTACATTACATATATTATTAGCATATGCACTATGCCAAATCATATTGTGATCTTATCCTAAAAGTCCTTCAACTCAGGATCAACCCTTCTGTACCCCATACAACCACTATATTTTTATCTAATAACTCCACCAAATAAGCTAAAATAATATAAATTACTTCATAATTTATAAAACCTGCTCCTACTTCCATCCAGCTCTCCTCTCATGCTAAAATCTAAAACTCATGATCCATTTGTATAATACATCCAAACTCATACTACTGGATACTAGACGGTTGAAATGCATTGCATCTTGTCATAGCAGCCATCAGAAGTACCTTTCAGTACTAAAAGTAGCCAAAGTAGCGGTAGTCCTTTCTCCGATTGCATTTGTTCAGTGGGGAAAAGGGGGATATATCATTTGTAAAATGTGTTTCCAGTTTTCAAAAGAAAGTATTCAACTTTCTTGAATATACCCTTTATTCTTATTTACCCTAGCCTACCCTTTATTCTACTAGATGATCACATTAGTCCACGGTGTATGTCTGTGTATGCATGCAGGAGTAATAATAGTAGAGTAACTACATACTTATACGTTGCCACAGATCTATATCTAAGTGAATGGAAAAGGTCTGACTGTAAAGTAGAAATCAGCCAGATCCGACATTAGCTGAATAATGTATAATATCATATCATTCATGCAGTTAGGCCAAGAGCCAGTAAGTAGTAGTAATGCCTGAGTGATGTATAATTAAATGCATCCATTCCTTCACCATTCTCTTCTCTGATCCATCTGAACCCATTTTATGCATGCTCTTTCTAGCTAAAGCTCCCTATCTCCTTTGGTTTCTCTTCAGTTAGTTTTATAATCTGGGAAATGATAAGTCTAAATGTTTTCTCGGATAATAAAAATAATAATGCACTCACCTCCTCGTCTTCCTTACTACTACTACTACAATTAACTATTATAATGTTCTTAGTACTACCAATCCGTAATAAGTAATTCCCTGCTGAGATATCCTTAGCTTTCGCCATTTAATAAACACTGTCTACCGAATAATTATGTCTCTGGCCCTCATCTCCATAGCATATCATATCCCTCACTACATGTGATGCCTTTTGCACAGCTTTTCTATTTTGTTTGCAGGGAAAAGGAGCTGGAGGAATCGGTGGTGTGGTTGGAGGGTCGTCAATTTACTCTCAACTTCAACAACAACAAGCTTGTGAAAACGGGGGATTAGATTATCCGAAAATCCATTCGTCGTCGAGTCTTGGAAACATCACTCCAGCCAGTTCGACACCTTCGAGTACGGCCACTGCTGGTGGTGGCATGGACCTTTCTCCTCAATCAAAGAGGATCAAAGGGTTCTCACCTTCTTCTGTGGGCTCATCTTGTACAATCATCCCTGGAAGTACTACGGGGACTTTCACTCATGCGGCCCTTGCCAATTCTTCTTTAGGAATGCCTAGGAATAATAAGCACATCTCAATGCATCCTAATCCGGGACATCATAATTTGACTAATCATCTCCAAGAGTTTGATCCCAGTCATTTACTTGGTGGTCATCACCCGTCTGCTGCTTCCGCTGTTCTAGTTGGTAAGCTATGTCTACTTATTTTGAAGTTTTAGATTTTTATCGATTTTTCGGTTACAATTCTCTTAGGGAAGTATGGGTTCAAGCTAAAAATTAAATTAGTTAACCGAAGAAGAGATTCAGATAAGATTTTGACAGAAGTTGGGTGAAAAGCGGTACTGAGCGGAATCATATGAATGCATTAAGAAATTCTGGATGATATTCAGGGTTTCTTTGCATTAATGCATAATCCGCCCTCCGTACTTGGACAAATATCTCACGGTTCAGTTGACTTGAGCAACAAAATGAAATGTCACCTGTTTATAGTACTACTTTGCTATGAATATTTGCAAATTCGAAAGGATTTTATATGTTCATTTGCAGTGTGTTGTATAATATTTGCTTAAGTGTTTTTTCGCTGGACCAAAACGGCTTAGTAAGTTATCGGATTCAACAGTCACTCAGTATATACTCGGTCGAAAGTTTAGCATTCTGAATATATAAATCCTTGTAAACCTATTTAAATATGTCGTGCTAGTATGAAATAGAACCCAGATTTGGTACAAAAAAGGGATTCATATTCATACTAGTTACGTAAGTGGCTAAATACAAAATCCCTTTATCACGATTAGTTGTTGCAATAAAGAATTTAAAAAAGAACTTTGACTATTGCCTTTACTCTAAAGGTTTGCAAACGTTTAAGCGAGCGTAAATAGACTAAATACTCTGTGTGTTTGTACATTCAAAATATAGTAGAAAAACTTATCAAAAAGTTGTACTCGACGTTAGTCTTTAAGACAGAATAGTAGAGCCTACGGAGTAGAAGTTTGAAAACTTTTTATTTCTCTGCTTTCTATTAGCATTCAGTTTGGTACGGCTTTCTGCTTGCAATAAAAGGGAACCCCCGGTGCCCTTGGTTGATGCTTGCTGGCTTTCATGCATGCAATTGCGATAATCATAATCAGATCATTGAGCTCTCTAGTTAGTGCTTTGAGGAAGGAATGATTTGAAATAAATGTTCATGAGAAGGGTTTTAATAGCAAGTCTTTGTGCGGGGAATAAACCCGATGAATGAACGGTTGATCCGGTAGCATTATATATTTGAGCATGATGCTGATCGAAAGATAGGATGAGACGATAGATCCCAGGCCGGTGGTGTGTTGCTGGGGATGAAGAGTTCAATCCCGCCTGAAGATATACGACTTAGCTCAATCCTTTACGGTTTCACAGTGAGATTGGATTGGATTTGAGGAAATGCTTTAAAGCTTAGGCTCATGTGTATCTATTGCTTTGCATTGTATTTTGTGAATTTGTCCGTCGTAGGACACGACGACCTTCTCAGTCATATACAGGGATACAGGGATAGTATACCTATTCAAGGAAGAAGGATGAGATAGATCGATGCATCACATTCTCAGCAGCAGCTTTATCTGTTCATTGGGAACGAGATAGAAAAGTATTAGGTAAACCTAGGTTCAAAATTTTATTTGATTAAGGATTTATTTTTCTCTCCGTCCTGGTTCTAAAATTTCTCAATGATCCTTCTCACTCTGAAAGAGATGGTGGGGAAAGGATTGCGAATGCGATTGGGAATTGGGATGGATTTCCTAGATGGATGAGGGCTTATGAAAAATCCTAATGCTAATAATAAGTTAACGCAGAGTCGGATTAGATACCAAGTTTACGATGAACGATGATGACGATTTATTGTCCATGTGGATTTGAACCTCAAGTAAGAGAAGCTTATACTGAGTAAACATTGCGGATGTGGACTGGAACTATAAGGTCCATTGATACGGCTTCGCTATGCTGAGGGATATTTGTGGACACCTATATGCGGAATTCCAATAAACTCACTTGTCTTGCTTATAAAATGTATGATACAGGCTAAGTACTAGTACGGTTAGTTGGATAGCAATGCTTACTCTTAGAAAAAAAGGAATGTCCAATTTATCCTTGTGTGTGCAGAGATTCCATAACCCAATAATACTTCCAGAAAGGAAAAATACTTTCTATTTATCATTAATCCTCTTTCTATATTCGGTTTAATCCTCACCTGATATTTTTAATCCCTCTTATCTTCAAACTGACTACTTACGTGAGAAAGATTATAAATGGATCCATATTGTCAACGGAGAGCTACGCAGATAGTTGGATAAATCTTTACTCTTCAAACATGAACCCGTATCATTCTTTGTGCATTGTTCAAAATTCATAGATTTTCAGGCATCTTATATCTTTCTACATGTTAGCCTGTTTAATTTGGCTTTTTTAAATCTAAACATATGACATAACTGGTGCTTTTTATAATATGCCGAAAACAAAATAACGTCTAAACTCAAACTCTACTTCATAGTAGTAGTGAGTGAGTCAGGATTATAATAAATCGAATGGGTTTAAGTGCTCAGGAAACTTGCATAATCTACAGTAAGCAGTAAGTAGAAAACTTTTGAAGAAAATCTTGTTAAATTTTTAGTAGAATCCTTTTATACCCCTTCATTATCCTTTACTATCTATTAGTTAGTAAAGCCTTGGGATGCATCCGTTCAGATGCAAACATAATCTAGGTTCTCAGTTCTTCTGCCGTCTTACTGACGGAGGCGAAGCACTTCACTCATGTCCTTTGCTAAGCATAATGATAGATTACTTTCCTCAGTTTTGTAAAGGATTATTCTGTGATTTGTTGCCTATAAATAATATAAAGCTTGATGCGTCACGGTAACTTTATTCTCTTTAAGTTAATAGTAAAATGCAAAGCTCACTACTTAAAAGTGAAGATGAAACAACGATACGTTCAAGGTTGGATACATGAGATTATCAGGTCAAATTAGTAAAATGAGCTTGAAATATTCAAACGGTATCCGTCCCTACCAGCCAGTCTCTCTCGCCTTCCTTTAATTTCGATGTTTTGTGTATGATGATCGTAATCGTATATGCATCCGTAATCATGAAAATATTCTCCAGTGGCTAAAAATAATTATAAGTTCAGGTATCAAAGGATTTAAGGGCCTATTGGACGTATTTATTATGTTCAATGGGAAATAAAAAGTCCTAATTGACCTTCACTACCGATTAGTTGACAACAGTATGAAAAAGCGGCTGCTTGTTTTCAGGTATAAAATCTGGCTGATTATTCCCAACTTAGAGTAGAACTAGTCAAAGGGAAGTTCTGCTTCTGAGAAGCATTAATCCCTTTAATTAAGATCAAGAGAAAATGGGTAGGAAAGGGAAACTAAGCATGGGGGATGCTACTGATGCTCACTTACTATGTAATATTTATAAATCCATGCTGTTTTGTTTTATCTTTGTTCTCATAAGTTCCTTTGGTAAGTTCAGCAGCTAGTCATATCTTCATCCTTTAATAATATAATGTTGTGAGTCTGAGACAGAAGAGAGCTGCCTTCCCTATTTTCTAATTTCTTTCTTCCCTTCTTTCTAAGGATTAACGGCCTAAGAGTTGTTAGATTTAGACTATTGCAAGGCTGTTTCCTCTTGGTATAACAACTAGAGAAAATATCAACTAAGCAATTTGGGAGAGACAGAGAGAGATTTTAAAATTAAGAAATATAAATATGGAGCGAATGTAGAAGGAAGGGGTTATATTTTCATTATTATTATAGTCTCTTATTCTGACTATCTCTGTAGCCGCATATTCATTATCGGGATGAATTATGCAAGTTAAAATAAAAGGATTTACTCCCGTGCCCGATTATACTGAACAATAAAGTGCAGCTGAAGTTTTCTCGCTTAGAATGGAAGTTGAGACCTTATCACTATCCCTTAGTGGATTAGCATCAGCAGAAGCGCAGAGCTGTATGAGTTTAGTTAGATATTTATAGGATATAGTAAGTGATAGTAGGGGACAAACCCTTTCCTGGTTTAAGATAGCTATATACATATTATATTATACACGACTCTTTAATTAGTGGAGATTAACAGAGTTTTCCCCCTCACTTGCTCCTCCGAAGTTTTAATTTCAAACTTATTTTTGGCTGGATCAAAAGGATTTTTCTAATCAGACATCCCCATCCATCCTCCTCAGTCAGTGTGTTGGTGGATTGGTTGGTAGTTGGTATTAATAAAAATGCTTCTTAGGCCTAGAAGGCTAGACGGATTGTTACAACTTAAACTTCAGACCGGGCAAGTTGTTATCTCCTCGGGGCCGACGGACTGCAGCATGGTTTCAAATTTTGGAGAATTTATGAGAATTTTACTTCCATAAACTCATGCAAATCCTCAACAGAGTGACGAATTAGAGCCTTTAGTATTGCGTCAACCAGCTATCGTCTAATAGACTTACCTTTTCTGGATAGATATCTCCAAATGAACTTTTCCCTCTGAAGGAATTATTAGAAATTTATAATGGATATCTGGATTTGCTTTGAGTAACTGGATACTCCTTTTGCGTGGAATATGAGAAGATATCATTAAGTCCATTAGCACTAGCATAAGCAAAGGTGACGAGTGACGACGTCGGGATTTCAAATAATAAATATTTGATGCATAGTACCAATATTGGATCAAAGTCGTTATAATTTCATCCTAGTGTTGCTTAATATCTCAATTTTAGCGTTCAAGAGAGTGAATTGTAAAATAGCATCAGTAGTACAATACTACTTAGCTGACAGGGTGAGAACAAGATCTAGTTCCATCCATCTCCTGATCTCCTTGTTGGCGACAATGATATAGCATTTACTAGCTCACTCAGCTCATATATTCTATTATCATGTAATTTTTAAGTCAAAGACCAGGAGAGGATCAAAGTTTGCCCTTTTTGACTTACATAAAAATCAAAATCATATCAGCAGAGCACTCCGACCAAACCAAAAATCTACCCTTATCCGGAAAGCAAAAACCTTCGTTCATAAATATCTTAATGTGAACCTTCATCTCGTTCATATATCGATATGTGTTTTTATCCGTGGGATAATGGACTTATTTTATGAAAAGAGAAAAGAGGAGGGTGAATACATTTACGGAAAAAAATATAATGATATTATTTACTTAGGTTGGGATTTTATGAGACTTTAGATAGTAACTCTATAGATATTACGCAGGCAAACAGTAACTTATTCTAGCTCATGGAATTTGGTGAAAGCTTAATTTATTTCTAAAAGATTGGAAGTAAAGTAGCGGATGCAAATATTATATTTATGGAGCATTCGGGATTGGATTAGAACAGATGAATATACTTTATATATTTTTGATGCTGCTTCTTGACTTTATATTAGACGCATATAAGGTTCCAAATATTATCGGGTAGTTAAATATATTTTCGAATATACACAAAAGCTAATACCCACTCTGTCAGTAGCATTATACCGTTCACAGGGAGTGTGCCTTGTGATGTGTAATCATATACATAAATTTATAGATGCAATAGCATTACCATCATCACCAGGATTATGGATACCTAGATGTTATCTCTAGTTACAATACAACGCGCTTCCCTTTTTATAAAAAATACAGAAATATAATACCAGATGAAAATGGATCGGTATGATCCAAAAAGTAATAGTATATCTATTCTTCAACGTCTCGTCGAGAATATAACTTTCTTATCGTAACATTTGTAATAAAAACATTCGTGAGTGTCATAACAGTATATCCCGTCCATTTCCATACATGCACCGACCAACTGAAGAATTTAGGGTTGGATAAGGGAATTATAATAACATAACTATGAAGATAAAGGGGGACTCTAAATTCTAAATGGAACTAGTCCAAATCTGAGGTGGAAAGGATCCAAAAAAATATCATTTTCTTTCAAACATCAAAAAATCCCTTTCTTCTCGAAAAGTCTCGGCTTTCTTTACACGAGCAGCAACGGAACCAAATAAAATTATATTACTTCTATATTTTTTATCCCCGTCAATGGAAAAAGTATTGGGGATAATGCCAAGCTTAAGCTAACTCTTGGGCTCATCCTTTCATCTCCTTCTAGCAGTTGTTGTATTCGTATTCTCAGCGTTTGCGGTAGTGGTAGCTAGCACGAGGAAAGTCTCCCCTAAACTGAAACTCTTGTGTAAAATAATCCAAATAATAAGCCAGTGGTTTCAGTTTTAGACACCGTAGGAGCAGCAGATAGAAAGTTAGTATTATAATAGGCCCGACTCCCGCATAAGAACATATCATATATCACAGGTTTAGGCAAAATACATAGTTCTTTAGCAGCCGGCATAAAGCTTTCTCGGAGTGTCTCTCTTCACGGGAGAGAAGGGTTTAATTTGGATGAGATTGGAGTTGGACTCCGAGGGAATCTCGGATTTAGCTGGATGTGGATGTGTATAAACGCATGGAACAGAGGCTCAAATCGTGCCAGTTGTTCTTTCCAGAATCAAGCAGATATTATCCTCCAGCCAAGTCGACAAGTTCAGTACTGGGTTGGCTTGGCTAGCTGTTACCACTACTCAGTCCAACCGTTCCAACTCTTAACAAACTGTTTGTCTACACTTATAATACTTCACAGATGAAGTGAATAGTGTCAATCCGAGTGAGCGTATAAAATAAAGACGACAATAAAAACCCAAATCCTACTTTTCTTCGTGATTAATCTTTATGAGATTCACTGCTTTAACCAAAAAAACTGGGCAGAGTTCTTACTGTATTTTTATCCCGGATGGGTTGTCCTTAGTCGGTAGCTAGGTTAAGAGATATCCGTGTGAGTATTGAAGTAGAAATTTAACTGTATCCAAAATGGATTAAAATTTTGAGATAGATGTTAAAAAACTTCAAGACTGGTTAGACCCTCCTAGTTTTCCAGGATCCCGTATAAAGACTGACAGCAGAAGAAAGCATGGAAAGGGGTGGAATTGCTTGAAAACAGTTGTACGCTATTGATATTAAATATTCTGTAGCAGATCCATGTGTAAAAAATACTAACAGGAGGATGAGGTTCAAGAAAATAAGAAGTCAGATTTCCAGAGGGTCAGACTTGGCCGGTTCTGGTTCACAAGATGCCTTAAGCTCTTCTATTAAAAACATGAATGGGTCAATAAATTTATCATTGCATACTTCAACTAGTAGTCTTGATGCATCTGAAGATGAAATGACGGATGGTCATCAAGTACATCCAGGTATGGTTTTAATTTTCCAATTTATTCATACTTTAAATATAACTTTATTAACCAAAATAGATTGGCACAGAGGTGAATTTCATTTCATTTCTAAGTAAGTTGAGAGCATATGGAAGTACGTTTATGATTGGTTGGTCATTATTGATCATTATGATATGATCAATGGGATTCATTTCTTATGACACGAAGGATACGGTGGTATTTGCTGTAAACGCTTATTATTACTATGTACTATACTCTATGTGCGTACCTATCAACTGACAGGCAGTACAAATCCACCAGATTAAGTTATTGGACAAATAATTACTCGTTTATATCTCATTATAAACAATGAATCGTTGACGACGTATCTTTAACATCCTTTCAAATTAATCAAAACAATTGGGGTTTCCAAATGTGGAATACTTTCTTCCTGTTTGGGTTTAAAGTACAGCACATAGTTGAAATATTCAACGAAATGGGTGCATCAATCATTGTCAATTGGTCACTTGCTTGAATGCATGAGCATAACAGGAGCGATTTATGGAATTGGTTTTGGATTGGAGGATTGAATTTTAATTTAATGAAGCATAGTAAAAAATTTAAGTAGCTACTTAATATCACATACATTATACCGGCCTTCTAGGATGCCCATACTTTTTGCACAGCGAATTTGTATACAGAAATAGCGAACCCTGTGATGTGAATTGCATATATATGTATTTAGAAAAGTATAAAAATGTATTAAAATCACTCATTCTCACAATCCATTGAATACCCAGTTATCTCTTCTCATTTCCTTGTCATTCCATAGCACAACAATATGCCAGGACAGTAAGCTTGAATCACACTCATTAAATATTATTGTAGTTTAAGTTTGTTTAATGTAAAGCAAAAGAAAGATGAGACTCGATGAGTAAGAGTAAATAAGTAAAGGAAATCCGTAACTAAAGTACTAAAAGTACGTAACTAATAAAAGCCGATTAGCTCCTGTGGTAATGTATTCTTTTCATCCTATTTTAAAACAATGACCAAAGTTCTATTTAGCTTCTCCTAGAACAATAGTTTATTGGCTTCCGTAAACATTACACAAGAATTTATCGCATTGTTTTGCTTTTAACTATCCAGTCATACAATACAGTATATATCTGTCTGGTCCACCGTTAATGACACCTTTAAATAATAACAATATTTTTTATAAAGTATTTTTACACCCCTTTTACTTTAATACCTCACGAGATATTTGATAGACTATAGTTAGCTATTTGTGATTTCATTTACTACAGAAAGAAAGCTATGTAAATACAGCTAGCATCCTTTCTGTATAATACATCCTGCTTTTATATAATCCCCAATCGACACTTTGAAATAAACCCATATACCAAGGTCCTTCCTTATGAGAGTCCCACAAAATGCATCAGCTTTAGCTTAAATTCTGTCAACTTCTTTTCCCCAAAAATATTATCTTATTTGTATCTCAAAGACAGGGATAGTAGTCATCAAGTGATTTGTTCAGTTAGTGGAATGAAGCTTGAAACTGCTTGACGAATAAAAGAATGTCATTTCTTGTCCTTATATATTTATTATATATAAAAAAAAATAAGCAGTTAGCTCAGTACTACTACTTTCGTCCATTAGTTAGGAGAATTCTTAAGATGCAAGTTTAAGATGTCAGAGAAAGGAAAGTGAAAGAGGCGAGGGAAAGGTAGGAAGTGGATAATACTCAACATAGTTACGTGGTAGTTTCAGCCACACCAGAAACTTCAGTATCTCTATCCCTTCCTCCGACGAATGTATTAAAAAGGGAAGGAAATCTTGTAGATATCTTAGTTTAGTTGTGAAGAGTGTTGCTTGAGTCTGGTTGCTGGTTGGAGTCTACTTATCTCCTAGATTGTTGGAGTATGGAGGGGTTTAGCGATGGGATGGTATAGCATAATCTTTATTAGAGTTTGGGAGATTGGCAAGGCAGAGGGTTTTAGGATTTGGGGCTCTCTCTAAGCCCGGATTTAGATTCATCAATCACGGGAGATAATCTTCTTATTTCTTACTTCTCTCTCTCTCTCTCTCTTCCTACCCGACCATTCCATTGCGATCCAATGTGGAAGGAAAGAAAAGAGGAACGAACACACTAGGGACGTTCGCTGACTAACCAGTTCTTTTCCTTACGTTACGTTGGATAAATATACTGGTATACGGTGATGTCTATATAGAAGGTTCAACGGAGTCTTGCATGTCGAAGGATTCGATGTTTAAAAGAAGGGTAGTTTGTTTCGAAATTAGTCATGTCTTAGGGTTTGAAGTATGCTTAAAATAGGTATGTATGAAATTTATTTAATAGTTTGCGTTATCATATAGCGAACCCCTTTCGCTTACTGTGTATGGCGAGGCTAAAGAAACATTCATCGTTAAGAGAATTATACTGCTTACCCACCTCACCTTCATCAACTCATAGAAAATAATAGCTAGACCAATTTTTTGAATACTTTGGGTGAGTCAGAATCTTAAGGATATGTCTATTGCATGCCGCTTCTTAGTATTGTGAATGAATGAATCATCAATAATTCTTGGTAATTGCAGTGCAGATGCAAAGACGGATACAACTCCATTCTTTTGTAGTAGTTAAATTCTTGAACTGTGTACAAACCGTTAAAGATCAACTCTAGTGTTTATTTATTAAATATAATGTTTCTTTTATGCAAACTAACGTTATGTTGCTGTGCTTAAGTTACCTAGTCATATTGAAGTTAGTTGTTCCAGGTTCCAGACAAAATAATGATACGACATAAACTTTAAGTTATGAGACCATTGGAATAACGATAAAGGCTCTGTTGATCCATCCTGACCACAACTGACTGTTGACATCGACAGAGGTGAGTCTTGCAAACGAAGAGCTGAGATGAACGGATCAAAAAGGGGAATGGAAATCCCCATAGCAGAACTTACTGCTGCCAACTACCCACTCACTACATCCGTCTTCTATCGTTAATACTGGCTGTTGCTGTGTATACTTCAGCACGAGGTATTACACTCCTAGAAGGGAGAAAGAGCTTAAACAATCCCAGAGAGTTTATCTATATCCTTGCTAGTCCACGACGTCCTCCTCTTAGCTAGCTCTTTTGTATAAGTCCAAAAAAGAGAATAAGTAGTATTAGCGGAAAGTTGAAGACGAAGGAAAGGAACGAATCCTCCACCGGTCTAAATCCTCGAGGTCCTCATATACTCCAACTAAGTCCAGCCAGCATGGCTGGCAAGACTTCAGTAGATCCTCATATCCATCTGAGCTTCAATCCGGGAATTTCCTCCATCTCTTCTAAAGAGTTCTTACTCTAATCCCTTTTCGTCAACTTAATCCGTAAAACTATAATCTACTTGCTTGTGCTTTCTATCCATGTATTATAGAAAACTCTCTCTCTCTCTAGCAGGCTCTAGCTCACTCATTCATCCACATGCCCAACTTAGTCAGGAGTATGTTGTACTCTTTAGAAGTTAGTCCTACTAGTAGTAGAGGAGATACCTTCTTTGATGCTAGTCCCTCCCTATACTACCTTCCCAGAAGACCAATGCATGTGTCTTCTTACTTCCTCAAGCCATCTCCCCATAGTATCCACTCTCATCAGTCCAAACTATTTTAATCCCCTTCCGAGCTCTATCTCATCCTTGGAACTCTATTCTTCATGAAAAACCTTAGGCTTAGTCCGGCTTAGGGCGTAAGGCATCATCCCTTGTCCTCAATTCCACTAAGGATAGTTCAGACTAAAACTAATACTAGTGAGGAACCGTGGAGTCACAGGATGTATCCTCCGTCAATAAACTCGCATGGTCTTTCCTACTCCTCTTATTAGATCTCATTAAACTCCCCGAAATTAATGAAGGCGATCAGATGAAGTCTTTTTAGTATGAGGATTATTTTAGGGCTTCAAAGAAACTTCTGATCTTGGTACAGGTATGGATATCTATCTATAACGTATTCTATCATAATTTACTAACCGGGATTTAGCGAAGAAAAAAAAATTAACTTAAACACATTTAAGATCAGAATTGGAACTTCTTTCTGAATACCCTTTTATATTTTCCCTTTAAGAAAACTCGACCCCTAATAATTATAAATTTGATACTTTAAGCTGCAAAATACTCTACATTTTTCCCGTTCTCATCCAAACTGTCTGTGTAGCATTATTTATTTATTTATCTCCAATACACGAGATACCCTCTCGAAAAGGCAATCACATGCCAGAATTGTCTGATTAGACGTCTAGCAAGCTAATACATATTTAAAAAAACTGAGCATTATGTCTGGAAGCAAATTTGTTAAAGGATGTTGTTGAGCAGCGAAGCGAAGCAAATCACGCGAAAAAGTTGAAAGGTCGGTGTTGACACTTGGAAGCCAAACCAATGTGGATTTATAAATGTATAACCTGTACTGGATTCGTTTAGCAGAAGAGTAAATCCTACATTCTTCCTCTTACAATGCAGACCTTCTTACAGCTTTAATATTAAACTGAGCAAAGTCAAAGTCTCAAATATCATAAAGTATGCAAGTAGTATAAGTTTTATCCAGTGAGATTTTAGTTACCCGTTGGTATCTACATAATAGAGAGGTGAATGTGATTAGCTTTCTGCTTACGGGTTTCCTTGGTTCGGCTTTACATGGCTTATTGGCTTATGCATAACTTGACTTATTTGTCATCCAACTTACCTACAACCTCTTTACTCCTTTAAGAAACGTTGGTAATCATGCGAGAGCTAGGGTGAGGTCTTAACTTGCTAAAGGTTTAGACTTCTTTGTCGTCTTATTTCTATATATTATGAGTTATTTCTCTTCTGCTATGCATAATTCTGACTTAAAAAGTTGCTGGCACATGATTTCTCTTGAAGAAAGTTAAGGAAGATTTACCTGAAACTGGAGACTAATCTGGATGCTCATGTAGATAGATATATCCCTATTTTGTACACATTAATAAGACCCCAATAATGTAACAAGACAGTACCTTGTTTTTTTGGCTCAGCAAATAAATAAATATACCATCTTATTGGTACTTTTGCTCTTTATTAAGATTATTTTATGTCTCTTCTTTAAGGAGGTTAACGCTAACCTCGTTTTTGGTTACTCTTTCTTAGAAATTGCATTTGTGAGGTTTCATTATCCAGACGTACGAAACGAATGCATGGTTGGGATTTCTAAGCTGGTCTGTGAAGCCTTTGGATAAGAAGGGATTAGTTTTTCTGACACGAACCATTTCCAATTTACACACGAAAGGAAATGTGGAGTTTTTAAGGATTTAAAAAAAGTTATTGGTGGATAGATGCTTTATTTATAAGTTTATTGTTGAAGCAAGCAGATGGAATTTTGATTAAAAACACTATAAAATTGGCTTGAAGTGTTTGATGCCCATTTACAGGAAGGGTCATAGGTCAAGGTCAAAATTATTATACGGCGCGTATTAACGCGTGTGGCGCTTTCCATAAATTAGACGCTCGCGTTAAGTTTACTAAATTAAAGTGCTTACTGATTCCCTGAAAAGGTCAAAGGTCAATAAACTCTGAGGGAAAAGCACAAGAACTTTAGTGTTTATTTGCGGTGCTCATTCTAATCTAATGTCACTCGGTCTGTGGAAAAGGATCAGAAATCAAGAGCTCCGTCTCAAATTTTATTTCATTTTTGAGTTTTTAAAACTTTAGAAAATTTCAAAATTTTTAACGTTTCCGTTTTGAAACTCTTGTGTGTGTCCGTGTGGAAAGTCCAGCGAAGTAGTTGGATCAAAGCGGTATTTATCATCCAACGGACCTGAATTCGGTAGAAAGGTAAGAAATCTGTTTAATTTATACAATAAATTTTGAAACTTTATCTCGAATAAATTGTAGTTTGATCCGTATGTTGTTATCCTAATTTCAGTCTTGGCATGGGTTCCCAGTCCCAAAAAGCTCAATCCCAAGAAATCTTTGGAAGTGGAAATTCTGGAAGGCTGGTGAAATGGCAGAATTATCAAACCACAACGCGCAACGGTTTCAGTCACTATATGGAAAATGACATGTTTTCAGATGTCCATTTGTACTGCGACTCCCGTCATTTCCGGTGTCATCGGGTTATTCTGGCCGCTGGATCGGAGTATTTTGAGGACATATTTTCTCAGACTTGCATCCCGGCTTGTAATGCCCTTCCGTCTGTTGTTATCATCGCCAACGTCAAGCACACGATTTTGCAGCTCATCGTTGATTATATTTATCGGGGATCTGTGCGTGTTGTGGCGAAGGATTGGGACGAATTTCATGTCTGTGCTGATTTACTGAAGATAAGGGGGATTTGCTTAAGCGCGTCGGAGAAATGGAGCAACGACTTCAAGGATAAATTTTGTGCGTTGGATTTCGTGGATACGGAATTCTCTAATGTGGAAGGCTTCAAGGAAACGTATGATTGTTTTAGTACGGCAAGTGCCAACAAGAGTAGGCTATCGCTTAAAAAAGGTAAGTATTACTATTTATAACTCGTGCTTATCAATTCTCATGGACAACATTTAAAAAATACTGAAAATTATTTTACTCTAGAATCCGTTACAGGACAGCAACCTAAAATAACTCTGCAGGAGACGCCAGCGGCTACTACTGCAAAAAAAAGGGGAACATTTAATGCACCTGTTGCTGTGAAATGTATGTGAATCAAAATTATGTATTATGCGTAGTACTCTTAATTATTTACGAAAAACATGATTGCAATGAATGTAACTATTGATTAACAACAGCTCAAGAAAGTCTGAAATCTGGTGAAAATAAAACTGTTGGAAAGAAATCAGAACCAAAATCCGTTCCAGTTAAGAGAAAGTCATCAACATCTCCTGTGAAACTAGCAGAGAGAAAACCAAGAAAGTCACCAGTATTGAGAACCTCTACTGATAAGGATGTGGCTGACCAGGTGATGTGTGATATTTTGGATACTATTGATGGTTCTAATGGCAATGCTCCAGAAGTGGTTGAAAACCTGATGGAAGAAATGATGGCTCAATATGAAAAAAAGTCGGCTGACAGGAACGAGACAGAAGGTAACTTTCTATTACACTTTTATGCTCTTTATTGTGTTATAAAATGTGCAATATTAAAATAAAAAATTAAAGACCAATGTCACCTTGATGCTTGCAGTCAGTGATGCAAAATCAGATAAACCAAAGGCTTCAAGAAATTCTAAGAAGGCCGTGAACAAAGAAGAAGCTGCTAAGGCTAAGGAGTTACTTGAAGCAGCTATTAATAAGGCGATTCAAGATGTAAAAAACAACGGCTGGTCTGCTCAAAAGTCTGCGACCATTCATTCGGTTAGCGTTTCAACTTTGCGGGCGCGACTAAAGAAACTGGGAGTTCAACCAGGTAATCGCAGCAAGATTATTAGCAACTCGCAATTATCAATTGATGAAATCATAGATGAAGTGAGTAAAGTCCCTGAAGAGAAAGTGGAAGGCATCCAGATAACCAACACCATGCAGATTCAGCTTCAGCCTCCTAACGATAACCCTGTTGAAAGAGATGAGAGCCAGGCGAATGATGAAAGCCAAGGGTTTGAAAACGAAAACAAGGAAAAAGAAGTTTCTGATATGCCATTATTTTCGCCAATTAAAGAGTTGAAGTCAGCGTCAGCACTGTTGCTCGAAACCGACAGCTTAAGAAAAATTGATTCCAACCTGGATACGCGCAAAGATTGTGATGCTTGATTATAATTAGTATAAAAGGAAATGTTATCTTAATCTTATTGTGAATTTTATTATTTAAAAAGCTATTTCCTCGTGTATACTTGAGCAAATTGTGCATGATATTATGAGTTACATCAGAAGGGCTAGAATAAGTTTAAAATATCGTTTGTGTTTAAAGCATTGTAAATTCTTGTCAGTCTGAGTCTAAGTACCTTCTTATATTTTTCTTCTATTTCGGTTGTAAATAAACCGAGTTGTTATAAAATCTATTACTTATATTTTCATTGAACCTAAAGTATGCAATAGTTAGTGACACTTCCTTAACTCTTACTCCATTGTGTTTAATTGTTGCATGCAGCTAAAAAGTTCCTTGATATGATATTGTTAATGCTAATTCCTAATACATCCAGAGCTGGAGAAAACTTTCCTCGGGAAAACTTACAAGTTTCTCTTTCCTTATCTTAAACTAAACCAAGAAGGAATCCTGACTCGTTATAAGAAACGGGATTAAAAATTCAGGTTTCATAAGCAACAAGGATTAGACTCTGTGGTGAGAAAACTTTTGCAAGGATTCTCTGTACATAACCATTTTTCTCAATTTCCCCACTACAACTTTCACCACAGTAGACACCAACCACCTTCACTAAGAATGACATAACGGACAGGAAAGCTAAGCCAACTTTAGGTATTCTTATCATCATCATCCACGGTCGGCTAACTTTTTCTACACTTATCCAGCTCTCAATCCCCGATGCTTCGTTCTATTCTGAGCTTATCAAAAAAGTTTTTGCTGTATAAAATAAACCAAAACACAGTCACAAACTAGTCCAACGTTTAACCTCACTAGATTCCATAGCTTTTTCTAAGTCTGCATTCAGTTATTTTTATACGTGGCTATTCCATTTTTATCTTATGTTTCTTTCAAAATCTCGAGGATTTGTCTTTAATTTATTCTTTCCTATCTATCCAAGGTTTAAAAGTTTTTTCATCTAATTGGCTGAATTTTAAACGTTAAGCCAGGAGGATAAAGTGTGATTCAATGCTTGGCCAATGTTATTAGTTTTTTCTAGCTATTTATTGCTTGTGTGTGTGGTTTGCCTATGCAACACACACAACATAGCACTACTTGCATGTATATTAATATCTTTAACTTCTTTCTATTCTATCCAAGCCGTTCTTGTCAGGTAATACAAGTGAGTATTACAAGTGGGGTGGTGGTTTTGTTCGAACGACGTTTAGATTGTATGAAGTATGAGATAGATATTTTAATCTTCTAAAAGATTCCGAGTCCATATTCCCTAATTGTGCTCGACGTAAATCTGATCAAACTTGAAACTGATTCTTTTCAAATTGCAACATCTCACTTGAGTTTTTTCTTCTTTTCCTAAGCGTATTGGAATTTAATCTCAATGGGCTGCCAGAGCCAGAGTTAGAGTTAGAAGACTTCTATACCTAGAAATGTTCATAACTGATGGTTTAGTTGTTGGATTGTGTACTTAAATCCCTTACCCCTTTTTGTACATGTAAAAAAATATTGCGCTACTACTATTTTGCGTCATAAATACATCTCTGTTTTATGTTTTGTGACACACAGTCTTAAGTAAAGCTGAGATCTTCTTCCGCCTTGGATTGAAACAGACCTGACTTTTATTCAATTTATGACCAGAGTCACCCCTTTCAGGATTAGATTACTTTGTTGTATGGAACAATAAAAGATGAGTAGACATTTTATGGATTTTCAACTCCAATAATTCTTGATTGACTGAAGGTTTAGCTTTAGCAAATAAACTTAGGATACATGCTACGATAACCTACGATGGCTTGTGTAGTAACAACATTCCTCTTAGAGTATTAAAACAAGTGCTTACATGATTCATCCCCAAAATATATTTTATTTCTTTGCGTTTTTATGTCAAGGCTATAACTGCTGTATTTGGGAAAAAATGACGCCTAAGATTAGACTGGATAAGATAAATTTCAAGTTTTTAGGTATTATTCACAAAAAATACACACATTCTTCACTGGCTTTAGTGAAAGTCTTATGCGATTCAGAATACAGTGCATATGCTAGGGATGGATCTAAAGATGATAGAGAATGAGTGAGCAGTATACAAATGTAAAAGAATTTATGAATCACTTCCTAAGATAAAGGCATGTATTCCGTCCGGTGAGCCAAATGTCTCAAGATATTTCAATTTATTTCCCAATCGCACACTTCTGTGCTACTCTACTGTATTGAAGTCACTCCAAGTAGCTTTAGTAGAATTTTGATCCAACACAAAAGTTAGTTTTATCGCGTTATCTGCTTCTGTGTTTCTTTGCTCAAAGGTGTCTCATCTTTGAATTTAGAGAAGGAAAAGGAAGGAACGGTCGGATGTTGGGTATCAGCTCAAATCTCAAACTGAAGTCCTACCTATTCATTCACATCCACCTCTCCCTCTCGTCTTCTTCCATTCTATCTTTATCTTAAAGTTTTCAAAAGTTTACAAATCTTGCAAAGTCCTCGAACAATATTAGCCAGTATTATTTCTCATTGACTATTTCTCGATGAGGACAAAAACTCTGTAGAAATAGAAGCGATAATGTTTTGAAGGTTGATGTTGTAAGATAATAAACAAGGCAAAGAAATTCAGTTGACATTTCATTAAGCTCTTGTCATCCTCTCTGTCCTGTCCTTGTCCCTCTCCAATGATAAGTCGATTACTTTACTTTAAACTAGTCGTTAAGTTATTTACTACCGTACAGGGTTGGTTGTGGGTAGACTTGTACAAGTAGCATCCAAAATAGTTAATACATCTTTGCCTTTCTTGATCAATATTCCAGGAAAGTCTCTACCAATCCATTGTGTTATTGAAGTGAGTGATATCACAACCACAACTGGAAGTACCAACTCTGGAAGTCGAGGAGATAGGGACCCGGGGAAAGTCGAGATGGGAGGAAACAGTTCAGGCTCTAATAGCAACACTAAAGGCACCCTGGGTGGTAGTAATAGTAGTAATGGCTCTGGTAAGTGTTATGCTTGTTCCTTACATGACTTTCCTTCCTCTTTACTTTCTCCATTTCTTAGTCTGGTAAAACATGTTTCAATCAGGTGGACTTTCTCCACGCTATTTTGGTTTTTGTCACAGGAATTAATCGTAGAATCTACAGAAAGTTGTTTAAATTGAATTTTATTGGCTTTCTTTTCAGCTGGAGTGACCAACGGGGTTAAAACGGTAGAGGTTGACGACTTTGTCATAATACCTGCTGGAACTCCCTTCCATGATGTTGTAGCCACGGTTCTAACTTTGTTGGGATATCCTAAGGATGCTATGCAGCAAGCTGAAGGTATATTTAAGGGCTCATTCAAAATTACATTGGGGGCATTTTGTCCTACAAATTCCGTGTGTGTGTATACACCAAAGATACAGTCATAGGCTATGTCATTGATAATCAATTCGTGCGAACAAATTTATGTAGTGTTCAACAACTGACGGACATTACTTATTACTATTTTGGTTACAGGGTCAATTTTACTTCGTAACTGGAAGCCTCTTAAACTGGATCAAATTTGTGATTCTGCTCATAAAACAGTTGGGGATATCTTCAACGATCTAACGAATCATGCTACCCTTCGTGTATTGGTTAAAAGGTACCTATACATATACTGTTTAAGTTATTTTCACATGCGTGTGCGAATTTAAAAACATATTGACACAGAACGACCCAAATGGTCTAATTATCTGAATCCGTGTAATAATTAATGACCCCAATTACATAAAATATAACATTACAGGCCGAAGGGTGGAACAGCAGAAGACCTAAAGGAGAAACTGCTACGATTACTTCTGGCCCAATCATCCAACATCCTAATGGGATCCGGCTGTCCTCTAGATGAGGTAAATAAGCATTCTTCTTAACTTTACTAATGGGGAGTCTCAAGGCTCTTCATTCAAAACAATTCACAGAAGGAATCATCTCATGACTACTTCTTCAGCTTTTATCTATTGCATTCATTTCCACCAACTGGTTAAATTTAAGTTTGATGACAGACAATACAGAGATTACTCTCGTGAACTGTACTTAATATTCCTCAAGAAGGATTGGACTAAACACAATGCAAATAAAGACTTGGCCCTGAATAACTACTACTATTTCTTCTGAAAGGCAGGATTCGTAATTTAAACCGAGAAACTGAACCAAAAACCAAGCATAATCACGTTACTAAAGTCTCTCTTTATATGCTTTCTGCTGAGTGTGTACATGGAAATATTTGTGTAGCCAAATTGGAGAAAAGTTTCATTCGGTTTTACACTTCATTCAATGATACAGGATATCATCATCGTGCCCACTACTACTGCATGTAAACTGTGCATAACTTCCTTTAAAATCCCCAGCTCACTGGCATAGCCAAATCATGCTTGGTAAATGAGAAGCATGAGTCAGTATTTAAATAGACGCTTGACTGATTTCTTCTCACCTTTTGTTAAAAGGATTAAGAGGAAACGAGGCGCATAAGACTACTTTGCATCTTGTGGCTACTGGTTGAGCTAAAGAAGTACAGAAGCAAATTTAAATGCATTCATAATAGTTATTATCGTCACTTATTTCATCAATCCTCACAACCAACCCACTCGTTTACAGTGATTAGAAATTAAATGAAAAAGATGTTCCAAGAGTGTAGAAAGACCGATGAACAGAATCTTTCTCAGAAGAGACGCGATTTGAATGTGACAAAGAGGATCTGCTTTGCTATGGTGCAAGATAAGGTGGTCTATCTGAATACCGCTATTTCTATCCTTGGTTTTTATGCCTGTTAGGTTTAACGTTAAATGCCTGCTCTTCAGTAATGGATTTGAATGAGAAAGGATTTCTCTATTTATTTGGTCTGAAAATACATACTTGCCTAGGTAAGCTCATTGTTTGATGAATTAAGGGAAGAGGCAGAGATCAGAGAGGGATTAAAAATATACATTTTATAATACACATTAAAGAGGAAAGAGAAGACGAGGAGATATAATTCAGAAGCTTCTTACCACTTACAGATTTCTTGTGAATACTTTACTGAGGAATTAGAGAGACATAAGCAAAGGATGTAGCAGCAATAGCCGTGTTTGAAACTGTAATCATCATCTATGAAGCTTGTGATCCTCCTTACCTACAGCAATAGTTAATAGTTAGTTATAGTTTGTCTGCAATGATGAGATGATGTACGTATAATCACCTCCTCAGTTTCTTCAAGTAGATTTTGTATTATTATGTCGCTGAGTTGGTTAGGTTGGAAAGTTTAATCTCTCTTTTATTTAGAACTCAAAAGGTTTTATTCCGTCGTGAATTTTGAAGAGTTTACAACAGTCAGAAGTATCTATGTAGCATACTGAATGAGTGAGTCTAAAAGTTTGAGGCTTTAATTTATTATTTGACTTGAACATTGGATCCTAATGTAACCCCGATCTTCTTTCAAATCCTCTTCTATCAACCCTTTATGTCTTTAGGTTGATAGGTAGATGGTTTGAATCTGACTACTTAATGCACGGCTTGATTCTGATTTTTCCTCTATAATCTCCTCAAAGGTTCTTCATTCGTTTTGTATTAATTCTTCTTCCTCCCTCTTCTTCTCTAAAGGCTTGCCCGACTGTCTCATTCCTTTTATTTAATTAAAATATGTTTCGTGCAGGATGTAATGTACACAAGAAGGGTAAGGCGAGGAACTATTTGTTGACCTTCCCTTGTATATGGAAATCATGAAATTGTATAGTACATAAGATGACATTCCACTTTCGTCTCGCTATTCCATCTCATCCTTTTCAATTCTGTTTGCCGACATTTTACTCATCAAATCTTATTCCACTTATAGAAGTTGGCTCAACTAAGCTAAAGTTCAGGAAAGGTTTCTCGGGACAAAAATGCGGATTAAAAGATTAATAATTCTAGACATGTTTGAGCCGAAGGGATTCTGCATACCGTTTGTACAATGTAGGATTAATTGTATTTCAGAGCACTCTTGGACAATTGGTGAAAGGTCAGTGGCCACAAAACCTAGCAGAAGATGTTAAAAAAAGGTTTGACCAATGGTATTCAGCCCATCAGCAGAAGTTGGCTGCAACATTAGAACAACAGCATTCTACCCTTGGTCGATCAACTATTGCCACAAATCAAATAGGTGCCAGTAATGGGAATAATGGATCAAATGCAGGGGGCTTATCAGTTGTCTCACCTCATCAACACCCCCATTTGGTCAATGGGTCTTCAGGTCTATCATCAACCGTAAGCCGTCATCATCTACTTGAAAAGTCGTTTGATGATGACGCTCATACAAATCATCCTGTTTTCCACGGTTTGGCAACTCAGAAAACAAGAATGCGAACGAGTTTTGATCCCGAAATGGAACTTCCAAGATTGCAACAATGGTTTGCAGAGAATCCCCATCCATCTAGACATCAGGTAAATTATACTCCTTTAGCTGTGCTTTCTTTTTCCCTGATGTATTTGCATGTAACTCCATGAAACTAGGAGTCTTTTTAGTCTGCCTGTGAATCTAGCCAAGATTTTAATTTTAACTTGTAGATTCAGCAGTACGTACGAGAGCTAAATAATCTAGATTGCCGCAAAGATCGGAAACCTTTAGACCTCAATAATGTCATTTACTGGTTCAAAAATGCTCGAGCAGCCCAAAAGCGGAATGAGCTTCGGTACAACGGATACTCTCCTAGTCAAGCTTTCTCTCATCATCAGCTCCATTCACAAACCCCATCCTCAAATCCACACCACCACCACCATCATCATCATCTATCCGGCTTAACAGGTGATCAGCTAGAGGATCGACTGAGGGATAGAAATGGGGATGAACATGATCGAGAAGACCGAGACTACATGAATGACAACTCAGAAAGCAGTTACCGGGATTCAGACTCGGACATGAAGGAATATCGAGAAGACAAGGAAGAAATTGGTGCTGAAAAGGATGACAATCGGGATCGTGAAGAAGACCCTACCTCTACAAAAGATGAAAATGGTCCTAGCAGCGAGGACAGAGATATGAAAGTTATCGTTAAGGAAGAACAAGACGATGACTTCATAAGCGTTGATGTAGAGCTTACGGATACTTCAGTGGGTAATGTGAATCCTCCCAACTCAGGTGAAAGTTGCAGTAATAACAATGAACCAAGGGATCTAAGTGGGAAAAGTCAGTCGAGTAGGGATGGAGATAGGGATGAAAAACGGGAGGGAGATGATCCCCCAAAACTTAAAGAGGATAGAAAGGAAATCTCAGATTCTGGCAATCCAAGTGAGAGTCTTGGAGAGATGAGAAGTCGCTCAACCTCTCCGTCAGTTTCCCCTAGAAGTTCTCCTGGAATGTCGCCCAATCACCCTTATGATTTCTCTGGAGCTCATTCAATGGTTAGCCGCTTTCATCCTTTCTTTGATCATCCATTTATGGCATACCGGCATTTGAATTCCTTCAATCTGGGACAACATTTCCCAAGTGGTCCGGATGGTCCCAATCCTTCGGCATATGAATCTGCTTTAAGTATGGTTGGAAGAAAGGGGGTTCTACCTTCAGGAAAACCATCTCCAGGAATAGAATTATTCCGCGACTTTCCTAATGGACTTCCAATGGTCCCGTCAAGAGGAGCTGGGGGTGGTCCCATGATCTCGACCGGTGGGAGCGATCATCTTTCTCGACTTCGAGGGGAAGAATTTTTCACCTCTAGGTCAGCCTCAAGCGCAGAAATCATTTCATCTATAATTAATTCCAACAGGAGTGATTTAGGATTGAGTCCTCTCAACTTGGGTAGTCACCATTCCAACCCAAATGCTATGGCTTTAGATGAACGGAGGAAGAGGAACAGAACGTTTATAGATCCCGTCACAGAAGTTCCCAGACTGGAACAATGGTTCATTCTAAATACACATCCTAGTCATAATCTTATTCTTAAGTATACAGAAGAACTCAATCGCATGCCATATAGACAGAAGTTTCCTAAACTGGAACCCAAGAATGTACAATTTTGGTTTAAGAATCGACGTGCGAAGTGTAAAAGGTTGAAGATGACACTATAAGTTGTATTATTGATTCTAATATAATGTAATTTTTAAGTGTTAGACGTAAGCGAATTACTTTTGACTCAATTTACATACATCTTCAGACAGAAAACCTTTGTTATGAACGAGTGAAATTTTCTTGTACCGTGTATCATCCTTAAATAGTTCGTGTAGTTTCCTTTGGATGTTTGTGAACGTTTATGTGATTCCCGATAAGCACGAATGATGAAGAGAAAAATGTTTTCTCGGGAAGTATTGAAACTGTACTGTGAAGAGAAGTATAGCATAGTAAAAATAATTCCAAGTTTAAATTCCATATTTAGTCACTGTTTCCGTTTTATAGGGAATTCTTCCGTAATCTCAAAACATACGTGAGAGAGAACCTTAATAACACCCCCGAACCCGGCTACAACGTATTCTAATGTAGAATTAGTCATAAAATCTAAATAATATTTATTTGCTTACAAATATGCTCTACTTAATACTAAGAAGGATCAGTGAATTGAGGAGAAAACCAAAAATTCAACTCCACTTCCACCGGTACTATCATTTACAATAAAAATACTGCTATCGTATATACCAACCACAGATAAATGTATTTGGTTTGCTCTGCGTAAACTCGTGTTATTAATCCTGCAATGTGAAACTATAAACCAAAGATAAATAAAGTTTTCGTCACATGAATTTCTTCAATTTAATTCCTTTTTAAATTACTAACTTTCATGAAATCTAGCTGCCCAACTTAATTTAAAGAAACACTTTTTGGATAAATATGACAAATGAGCCACGATACACCTTAAGGACATTACTTTATCAATTGCATAAAAATGTCAAGGCACGAGTATCCAGCCACTACTGAACCTCAAAAGCATTTTAAAACCCATAATCTTTCACTTGAACTAGAAGCTCAAAGCTTCTTGGCCCTTTATCGTACTTATCTCTGAAAACTTTCACCATCACGTGAACCACCAAGCGATTAAGCACCAACCGTACCATTACCCTCATGTTTACATGCAGACTAAAGTCAGTTTAAAAAGAATGAGTAGCAAAGTAATTAGTGAAATAGCGATAGAAAAGCCTTGTAAATGCCTCCATTTAGCACTTTGAGTCACCAAACTATTATCCGCTCATCTTTAAAACCCATTAAAAATATTATTTAGTAATCAAAGGAAACGGAGCTGAATGAAATAATAAAAAATATTATCCTCCAGGCCCCAAGATTCCATATCTTTTCCCGTTCTTTACTCATCTATCTTTATGTACTGCCCTGCAGGAATAATTTATATCCAAATCTGTCTCCAGCACTAATACATGAGCGCAGCGGACGGAGAGAAAGAATTAAAGTTAAAATTCTTAATGAAGATGAGAAAAGATAAGCATTAACTTCTTAAGGTAGTAGGTCGACCGATGCTATGCTGCACGAAGTATTTATTACCCACCCATCCAACCATTAAGACTTACGCTAAGATTTTTCTTATTTATGAGGATGTCTCACCCAACATTTTCCTCTATTGTGGTCGTGACCACCATGCACACACTACCAACTTAAGCTTAACAAGAAGACACCCAATTCTTGGACCAACGTATTATTATTATAGAGTAGAGATGAGCAAGATCTAAATCATAATTCATTCTTGTATGATACCCTTTTTCTTCAGCACGTGGTTCGGTTGAGCTTGGGTTATATTCGCAAACTCCTGTAACAAGAGTTTGCTAGAAAACGTAGGAGTGACAGGTTTAGTTTAAAACGGCCCTTGATTCCAGGCAGATGATACGGGATGATATAATAGGAGAAAATGAAAAAGCTAAAGTTACATTAAGATAGTCTTTACTTACTCCTGAGGTGGATTCTTTCTGGATAGTTTCATCAAGATATGAGAAAGCT
>JAQFZX010000132.1:0-89066 GCA_034682405.1 Hydroisotoma schaefferi
ATATTATAGATAGGGATAGAATGAATGAGACGAGTATACAAGTAGCTGTTGACTGGATGGTTGCTCAGACCGAACTCCCAACGTTGAAAGGTTGCATATTATTAATTTTAAATTGGTTACTTTAATTCCGTACTGTTATGCATTATCATAAATCTTGCATTTACAACTTATAGAGTCTTGTGAAACTAGCTTTGTTGAATTTGTTTTTTCACTTAACCATTAAATGTCAAAAAAAGCTTGATAATGATGATTAAATGTCAAAGTTTGACAGTAAATTATTTGGATTAGGTTAGGTCGAGGGTTACCAGGTACGACTGATAATCACAAATAAATTATAGTAATTATGAGAACCTAATTATGCCACAAGTCATCGATGATTGAGTAGGGTGGAGAGAATACTAAACCTAGGTAAAACTGTACGTCATCGTGAGTAAAGAAAGCAACAAAAGTCAAGCATTTTATCAAACCAAACGAACCCAGTCAAGTCAGTTTCTTAATTAACCAGAGAATACAATAGTTTTCGAAATGAAGGCCTCCAAAATTATTTTGTCTCCAGCTAATTTAATGCAAATTTCCATCCTGTACTTAATTTTATTTCTAAAAAGTTTTAAAGCAGATACTTCTCCCATGGATAATTTTTTAAAAGGCTACTTAAGTACTTGTTCCGTTATAACGATCATTATAAACAGCAAACATGAACAAGCGTCTGGGTCTTCTTTTATGAACCAGTTGGAAACGGCATTTAAAAAATCATCCATTCCTGTTTCCTTTTATCAAATCCTACACGAAGAACTGCCCAAGTCAATAAACAGATCAGTGAATCTAACAGCCTCCAAACTGTATCTCACTACTGCTCCTACAACTATTCGACGGTGGCAGGTTCGCAACAGGAGAATTGTCAATAATATCTTTGCCTGTCTTTCATAAGGATTCCGAGAAAGCTGTCGTAATTTCAACAAAGATATCTCTGGAAAGTATTCTAAAACCTAATGATTTTGGGGAAAAAATCAAGCACAAAATTGGCATAGAATATCCTGTAGACGGAAAGTACAAACTTCCTGTGAGTTTTGTGCTCACCAAGGAACATTCCTAGTAACATGGGATCTCCGGGAAAAATGGCCAGATTTCCAGAGAAACCATCATCACCATAATCTACGCGTTGTAGCCACAACAGGTACAAGACCTAGGCTAAACTACACAATGTCCCATGATGGAGTTAATTCACCTACAAACGGGCTACTCGTTTTTGCTTTAAAATATTTCCAACAAAAGTTTAACTTTAGCCTAATCCTTCAGCCTTCTACACGAGGGGGTGGTACTGGGATACAATTAGCTAATGGATCATGGACTGGAGCAATGGGAAATGTATGAATATGACTATAAATAAGCAAATCGAAAACCTTATTTAACCTTATTTATTTACCAAATAAGGTTTGTATGGACAAACGGATATTGCAATGTGTAGCATGGAAACTTACACCCGAACGCTTATCCTTGGGTTCTCTTATCCCGCGATCCATAAACCCGTTACCTTTGTTTCAGGGCCTCCACGAAAGGTCTTTGTTTGGTATGCAATGACCTGGCCCTAGCTAGTTTGGGCTTTGTTGGGATCATCCATATTAGCGTCAACTGGACTCATGATCATCGTTAAGAAAATACTAAACAAGAAACGTTGGACAGTTTATGGGATTCTGGAAGTTTTCCTCAGAATTGTAGTTAGACAAAGCACCTCAGTACCTAAGGAGCTTCCTCTACAGGTCACGACCTTCTTTGGAATATGGGTTTTACTGGAATTTGTCATCACAAGCGCTTATCTTAGTAAGATTACGGGGTTTCTCACCTTTCTGTGTTTGAGCGAGCACCTGAGACGCTAGAAGAACTTGCATCATCAAGTTATGATTGGGGCCTAACGTTCATGGGTGGAGTGCTTTACAGTTTACTCAAGGCTTCTAAGGTCCCAACATATGTACAGATTTATAACAAAGTTGAACTTATGAAGGACCATACAAAATGCCTCACCCGAACTCTGGAAAAAGATTTTGTCTGCATAGGTTATGAGACTATCCCCAAGAGCTATATGAACTCGAGGTTAGACATCAGACCTGGCCATCAACCACTGTACATCTCTTCAAACCACATATTTCTTATGCCAGTTGGATGGAATAGCTATGGAGAAACGTGCAGTATTTGCACCTGGGATCGATGATGCAATTAAAGACCTCATAGCTGCGGGTTTAATTGAGCATAGGGAAAGGATGGACTTAAGAAACGTAAGACGGGGAAAGTTAAAAAGCGTCGGGAAAATTACAATCGATGAGTCAAGTACTGGAGATGATTTTAATGAAGAAGGCATCCTGCTCACGATAAGGCACTTGCACGGCGCATTTATTATTGTGATTACAGGGCTTTGTGTTGCCCTTGTATTATTCAGTCTTGAGAGTTGTAATTTGTAAAGCGGTACTCAATTTGGATAACAATACATTCGTTTCCTCAATTAGGACCATTTTGCACTTTTAAAGATTAAGACTAGATATTTGTAGATGTGTAGAAGCAATGAATAAATTACAGTTACTGTAAAATCTATAATACCACGATTGATTACCAGTATCAGTCTTCAAAAAAATCTTGCTTACATTAAACTAATATTGTCCTACCTATATCCTGAACCGTAAAAGTTGTCAAAACTCCTAATTAGGCGTGTCTGAACGAATCAAAAATGTTTGAGTACTTCATTGCAAATTCTATTACGTGCAAAATATGCCAATTTTGGTTATGAAAATGAAACGATGCTATTATCCGATTGAGCATGAATATTTCAGGATCTTTGTGTAATGAAGTGGGAGTTGCAGTTGGCACTATTTTGTAATTAACTGATTCAGAAACCCATCACTTCTACAACTCAGTTTGAAGGTCAATTTAAACGATGCGATGGTTCATTAGATGGATTATATGGTCAATAAATTGTCTACTTCATACAGAAAGTAGACTCTTAATTATAATTAATTTTTAAGAGTTTCATTTCAGGCCAGTACTCTTTATTGGAAATCATGCAATCCTTATTTTACTACATTACCGCGTAGAATTGATACTTCTCAAAATATTAGCTAGGTTTTCCGAAGCATATTCTAAAGGAGTTTTCTTTGCTTTATTCTCCTTAGAGATATCTGCCCCATGATGGACCAACATTTTAGCTTCTTCCACGCGATCTTCTTCACACGCCAAATGCCTAGCGTAAACATTTTGAAACATTTATTTTTTAAACACATTAGCCAAAGCCAATACTAAAACTTATCATAAGCAAAATGCATATACTCACAATGGAGTGTTTCCAGAGCTATCACTAGCATCGATATCCACTCGTTCGCCCTTTTCCAGGAGCATTCTTACTATTTTATTATTTCCTTGAGATGCCGCACGATGTAAAGGGGTTGCGTTCAGGTCATCTCGAAGGTTCACAATCGCATTATTTGATAGAAGTACCTCGACAATCTGATTTGGAATGCAAAAACACACTTCTAGATTGATTTTTGCATTAAAATAAACATACGCATCCTTATACTACTAGATATATAGCCTGAAGAATGATTAGAATTTTATGCCGAAATGAATATTTCATAAATCTTATACTGTCCACCTAGTTCAATTAAAACAATTGGTCTTCTCTTCTCGTATCGCGTTTGTGGAACTTTTCATTAAGAACAATCAAAATAAATGGATTCTTACATCAGCATAGTTCTTAGAGGCAGCATATTGAAGGGCTGAATGACCACCAACATTTTGAGCGTTAACATTAGCCCCTTTCCCAATAAGTATACGAACTATATCCAATTTCCCAGCAGAAGCCGCAATTATTAGAGGGGTCAAATTCGTCTAAATATCAAAACAGACAGATTACCAGTCTTTCCTTTCCAATTGCCTCAATTAAAAATATATTACTTTATCTTACATCATCGGTCACATCCACACCGTTCACCTTATCTCGGCTTAAAAGAAACTCCAACAACTCTGTTTGTCCCAGACTCGCTGCCCAATGAATAGGCAATCGACCGCTCTACAAAAAAATAATTAATAAATTGGTAACTCTTTCAATGTTAGATTTTAAATTATCCCTTAGATTATCACAAATACATCATCCGTTTTAGTTAACAGCTTCTCATCATTTTGAATCATTTCTTGAGCCTTCAGAACATTTCCACTCAGGATTATTTCATGGATCGATGGAGTCTTCTGCTGAATTACTGAAATATCCCATAAATAATAACTCATAAATACATTTCGTATGCATACATGATATTTCTACTTATTTCAAGCCATCGTTGACCGTATTTTTGAAAAAAAAACTATTTTTAAACTTCAACAATTATTTCATGCTCCTGCCTGCACATCCTGCAACTGCAAAATAGCTTTTTACACAGCTTTTTACGCTTTTTACATCACCGTTTCTTTGCTTTATGTACTGCAGGCACAAAATAATTACTTTGCTGGATTAAACCTGACAAAATCACATGAATTTAAAAAAAAATCCAAAAAATATTATTCAAAACTCAAAATATCATAAAAAAATACCCAAATAAAAAAAATATATTTTAGCAAATCTGAATAGACAGCAGCATCAATAATTTACGGTTGGGAACCTTCTCAGTTTAAACTTTATGGGTGGGTAGCAAAAAACTGACATTTGATGTTTTAGAGATCGAATAAAAAGTTCTATTTAAAAGAAGGGGTTACACCCCCTTCGAAAAAACCGAAATATCAAAGTACCTGCGGACATCTTTCCAAATCCGAATGAATTTCAGTCGATCCTGAGCGATTTCCGGTATCTTCTCTGGTCTAGGATAGGAATTTGAAGAAGTTGTCTTTCTTCCGGTTTACACAGGAATTGAGTAAAAAAATGTCCGAGAAACTTGATCAGGTAATTAAATATATTTTAATCCGTATTTTATATCAACTTTCTTGGGAATTGGACAGTTTTTGTAGTAAATTAATTAATAAATAGAATCTGTCCAAAAAAAAGCTGAATCACTTTTATTGGAAGATTTAGGAGATTGTAGGTTTGTTTACGGAATGAGTCCTTGTAATCCGCATCCGCAGTGTTTAGTACCGCTGGGCTGGAGTAGTAGGGCGTTTTTAGCATGACCTTTATTACTTCTTCAAAACGGGATTTTAAAATAGAATACCGTATATCCTCGAATAGGAGCCCGGGGCAGTAATTATATTTCGAGGTTTTTAACAGTCAAATTTAACATACGAGTAAATAGGGCTTATGGGGTTATTATTAATAGGGATTAAGGGGGGCCACGGGTAATTATTAGAGAGGGGCGAGTATTTGAAGATATACGGTATTATTATTATTGGATGTTATTTCATGAATTATGCGATAAAAGGGGAGGTATTGGGGAATAATGCGCTATCCGCAGTTTTTTATGGGGGGCTAGGTTAGGATTAGGATCTTCGGATCGGAAACGGTGACCGCCGGGTTTGGTCCTGGATTTTGAGTCAGGTTCAGGCCATTCACTCTTAAAAGTTTACTGGAGTAACTGATACCATGAAGTCTCTGCCCTCCTATGCTTTTTGACTGCCAGGTTATGCTACCCGGATACCGGGTTTATCTTGTGACCTCTGACCCGTAGGTTTAGAAATGACCTTTTGTTTATGAATGACGACTGACCCTTGGTAGCATTTTCATCAGTCAGACGCTTTAAGTGCCCACTCATTATATAAGTATTTAGTAGGGATAAAGTGGGTTTTGAAGCTTTCAGTATGTCATACTATTCAAGTACACGCGATAGGTATTTTTGTCATTTTTATTATACTTCTTGAAGTTAGCCTTGAGATGAATCTTTTTAACGGATTTTGACATTTGATTTATTTCAGGTGGAAGCAGGACTGGAATTTCTTCGAGATGCTGCCAAGAAAAATGAGCAGTTGACCAAGCATTTGGTAGGGATTCTGGACTCTTTTGAAGATCGGGTTGGACGGCTGCAAGAGACTATTTTACCTGTTTATCAGCAGACTGAAACTTTAAGATTGAAACAGCAGAGTACGAGGCTAAATAAACGTTTAATACGCCAATAAATGGCTTACATTCAGTTTTAATTCAAACCTCAAGAATAATTGTATGCATTTTCATTTTTAAACGTTTAGATTTGGAAAAATGTTTGAAGCTTGTGGACGAAGTTATCAGTTACTACAACGTTAGCAAAGAGGTTGATTCAACCATTCAGAATGGGCCGTCTGGAGGGAACCTGGAGGAGTTTTTGCAAGCGATGACGACGATAGAAAATGCTGTAAAATATTTTGAGAAAAATAACTCGCAGTCTGTCGAGTTGGAAAACTTGGTAATCATCAGATAATGATAATTTCGTTTCTAAGATTCAAAACTTAATTAAAGTTGTGTTTTGAAACTATGCAGCTATCCCTGTTTAACACTGGGTCAGATGCCCTCGGTAAAGAATTCCGAGACATGTTGACGAGGCATTCTAAAGTTTTGCCGGCTGTAGCGATTTTAGAGATGATTGAGGAGGGTGAGTTATAATAGGGTTTTAAAAAAAGTACAATAGTTGATTATACTTTTTTTGTGTAATACATAGTCGTCATTTTGTCTACAGAGTACTCCAGTCAACAAAATTCGAGTATGTCAATGCCAGAACATGTACAAGGTGACCTGAAAAAGATCGCAGAATGGTTGATGTACCATAGTGTCGACACTTATATGAATGTTTACGCATCATTGCGATCAAACGCTCTTCAAAAATCTCTCCAAGGACTCAAAGATTATCAAAAGGCTAGTAGCTTAACTATGGCATCATCGTCTGCAACGGGATCTGCAGGTCCTAGCCCTTCTTCCCCTGTTATGGTTAGGCAATGCCAGGAATACACCAGTATATTATCCGCTTGTACTGTACCTTTGACTAATTTCAATCCATGATCTTTGGTTATGCAGCGACGAAGCAGTAGATTTGGTGATATAAGTGGAGGAAAAACTAGATTTCAGAAAACTTTCAAAATGCTTAAGAAGGCCACTGCTGCTGTTGAGCAAACCATGGGCTCAAAGAAACTAGGTTGGATAGAGTTTATTTTTTAAATGCATACGTTCGAATTATTTTAATGGCAAATTATGGTTTTCAAATTATTAGAAGGTAAAGAAGACACGGTGACCGAGAGGGAATCCGAAAATTTTCTGATTTTAACAACAGCGATGCTCAAACTTATGCAAATAGAATCTCAATTGATGCTTGGTGTTATCCCTATGCAGCATCGTAATAAAATTTTCGAGATAATATCGAGAGACAGTTTTGATCTACTCTTTGCTGACGGAGAGGTAAGTATTTATGACATGTAGTTGAATTCTGGTCTACTGAATCACAATGGACTAATAATTAAATGATTTGATGGATTGAACCTTTTTCAATAGAGTATTGCCAGCAGAATTAAAAAGAGTATCAGTCGCCAAGAATTTTCCTCCATTTTGACTCTTTTTCCCATCATAAAATGTCTCCAAACTCTACAACCAAGCTTTGATGAAATTTTTGTCGGCTCTTATTCAACAACGAAATCAAATAAGTTGACGATTCTTTTAAAAACATTTCAATCAAGTGTAAGTTTCCGCTTTTTGATTGCAATATAAAACTTCAAAAACATTTTACTATATTTTTGTGATCTTAATTTCAGGGCACTCGAGCGTTAGAAGAGTTTATAGAAAATGTTAGAAATGAACAAGCCTCCCAGTTACCAAAAGATGGAACAGTGCACGAATTAACTAGCAATGTTCTTATGTTTCTGGAGCATTTAACCGATTATATGGACACTGTTGCTAATGTATTAGCTCAAGATCCAAATTACAGCTTAACTCCGGGATCCGGAAGCAAGATTCTGGACGAAAATACTAAGAGAAGCTTACTTGGATCATATATAAGTAATACTAGTAATAATTTCGTTGTTTTTATGGAGTAAATTATCATAATTTTTAACTTATTCTTTAGAGCGAGTATTACAACAGCTAAATCTGACCCTAGTAACTTGCAGCGACCTTTACTATGAACATTCCATTAAAGCAATATTTAGACTAAATAACGCCTGCTACATTCTAAAGTGTCTCCAAGGATCAATTCTTTTGGATTTACTAAAAACCAAAGAACCCGATTGTCAACGGAACTACTCAGATATGATGGAAGATCAACGAAAAACTTATCTCATTGCCACGTACGTTCCCCATACTTAAGCAATCACCCAACATCTGAAAACGTAGTATCATTCCTAGCTTCATTATCCTCCATGAAATGAGTGCGTGATCTTTTTCGTTTAGATGGAAGAAAGTTGAAGACAAGCTATCCGGTGCAGATGATATCCCAGTGGCTGTGCTCCAAGCAGGAAAGTTGAGAGACAAAGATAGGCAGATTATCAAAGACAAATTTTCTGTAAGTTTATGGTTAAAACGTGTGTAGATGTGGAGATGATGTCCTTAATCGACTGTGTAATGATTACTCTTTGCAATATAAGGCATTCAACCGAGAGATAGAAGAAATATCGCGACTTCAACAAGCCTATGCCGTTCCCGACCCTGAATTAAGAACAAGTCTTCGGAGGGCAAGTAGAGATTACATCATAACCAAGTATCGTGAGTTCTACGATAAGTATTCTAATGTTAATTTCACTAAAAATGCCGAAAAATATGTCAAGTACTCTCCAAACAACGTAGCTGATTTGGTTGATAACTTCTTTGATGTAAATTAGACAAAGTATGCTCTCACCAAAAAATTCTTCCTAAATTACCTACTTAAACTTGAACCATGTTTGCCCTCTGAAAAATGCCTGTGTAATTAATTTGAAGAAATTTAAATTCTACTAGTAAAACTGGGGTTAATCTCTGAAAAGCTTAGAAAATTTCATATCTATCAATTAAAAATAAATAAAGGTACATTTTTTATGACATTTGAAAAAAACCGAAATTGAAACGAACTAAACTGTGTGTTAGTTATTTATTAATGCTACAGTAGGCTTCAGGGACCAATCTTATCTTAACATGCATAGTACAGAGCAACCCGTACCTTGCTTTATCCTTCCCGTAAAACCTAGAAAAAATAAATAATGTTCAGATACCCGATTAAATTATATTTGGAGTATGAAATTTCTGGTTTGAAAAAACGGCAAATCCATATCGCATGTATTTCTCCAACCCCGTCTGTATTCCTATCCCATTCAATTCCGCATCCTTATTCCGTCTTAAAACCATTACAGCAAGGCTTTCGGCTCAAAGAAACAAAGGTGTTAGTTACACGAGTTTATGTTCGCCATTATAATATAAACCATGTAGTTCTTAGCCGTGTGACACTCTTCCATCACCATTTCTATGCAAATGCCTCAAGATCCTTTACGATGACGACGATACTTCCTCACTTTTTTTCAGCCCTCCTCAATTTCATTATTACTTTTAAAGGAACAGCAAACAAGGCATCAAAAGTAGTATCTTCCTTCCTGCACCAAGTAAAGTCGATGTCTCTAATATGCTTTTGTTGTAAACTGTACATCTTCTAAACAGGCATAAGCCATCCTTGGCTCGGCTCATCTCCAATTTACAAGTGAGTCTCTAGATGTGCATATTCCATCTTTATAGCTTTTTCTCAGTGTACTCATCCCCCAGCAACATAAAGTTAAACTGAAAGTCATTCCGAGAGTAGTTATAACTCTGATTTATTCACGATTCCTTGCACCTCGAAACATTCATTGCTTTAGGACTCATTTCGAAAATGTCTCATCCTTCAATTCTATCCTCCCTTCCTTCGTCGCTCCCACATTAGAACTCAGAAGCTTCTTTTACTTTTTACTATCTTGAGGAAAACAACTCAAAAAATTTAGACATCCATTCAAGGCAGGGGATGAGCTATAGATAGGGATATTCCTGGGAACTATTGGATGGGAACTGCTTTTTTCACATTAGATAATAGATAGGTACGCCCGCAGTTCTTCATTATTATGGGGCTTCCTTGTGGTTATCTTGTAAGAGGATGCTTTTTGGTTTTGCTGGTAGAGCTTTTTGCAATTAGAGTTTTTTTTATTCAAAGTCAAACTTGAAACATTGATCAGTCTCTCCCTTGAGATTGAAAAAAAAACCTGCATGTCGCTCGCTGTCCACATTTTTAGAAGATAGTAGAAGAAAGTAAGGTGAAATAATTTGTAGATCTTTCGTTCAGTTTAGTTGGTTAGCCCAGGAACAATCTGTCTATCTGTCTTTGCATTAATGCATTGCAGTGTAGAGTATTTTGACGCAGTGTTTTTCTACATTGGATACATCATACATTTCTACCACTGGAATTTACGAGATTTCCTGTTACAATATGTTTGTAAAGTAGAATATATGTTTTACTTACGCTTTTGCCCTCCTGTTTTAACAATTAATCAATTATTTACCCGAACACAAGCAATTTGATGCCCATTATATAATTTTAAGTAAAATCTACATGTGCTAATTGATGAGACGTCATCCTACTTTCAATTAACTATAAGCATTCCATACTAACCCTGAACCATCATATCATTCTCCATTAGTTCGGTCAGTAGTTGGACGTGGACTTTGGCTTGCAGTACAAATTCGCAAAACCAAGGTTCTATCCTTCGAATTTGATCTCATCTTATACTACTCGCATAGGTCAAATTGAGATATTTAGTTGCCTCATGGAAGAATCTTCTGTCTTCCTGTACTAATAATATGGATGGGTAGGATGAATAGATAGAGTAATGGATCTTATTGAGAAGTCCCCAGAGGTTTGATCGGCTTCTATTTTCTAAATAGTTGCTGCTCTTTCCCGTATAAAATAATTCAAGACATACATAGGACACTAGAAAGGTGTAAATGGAGTAACATCAAGGATGTGAGGTTGTCTGTAAAATACAACAGGCTTCTATTATTCCTATTAGTAGTGGGATTGTCAGGGAGTATTTTCATGTTTTTTTATACGCGAATGTCTTCCAGAGTGACCGAACAGTCGGTGAATCTTCATTTGTACTGATCTATGGGACTACAATGCTCCCGATGGGAATACAAAGACTTCTTTTTTAATATTTCACACCTTGACAACTACCACTACTACTTCGAAGACCGCATTGGGCTCTTTAGCAGAGAAATCTTTAGTTGATACTTACACCTATCCTTTTTGCCTTTTCAAGTTATAATAGTTAGTTGGACATGTTTTTATTTTACAATGGCTTTTTTTTACCAAATGACTATTGAAAAGTTCGAAAGAGAGTAGAAAAGAGAAGAAATGAAGAAAAAAGTTATTTTTAATTTATATGAGGAAGACTTCAACGAAATGAGAAGAGATGTTTTGGCTTCTTGTACTTTCAACTCTGTAGGCTGGGAGTTTAGATTAGTGAGGAAAGGCCTTTGAAAACTGGATTTGGCTCGGTAGAAGGCTTGTGGGTTTAGTGGAAATGGACTTGCTAAAAAGATAGATAGAGCTTATTTCTTTTAAAATAAAATGATTTAATAAAACCTATTTTTAAAAATTTTAAATTCCGTTGATTAAAGATAATGATAAAATGTACTGGGCATATAATATGCAAGTTTCAAGAAACAGTTTCCTCAATACAGACAGGCATTTACGGAAACACATAAGCACACTACTTGCTCTAAAAAGCAGTTCCTGAGCAAGGCACTTCGTTAAGCCAAAGCAGTTAAAAGTAAAATATATTAGGATATTAAATTATAGTTAATTTTCCCCATCAACAACCATCTCTTTAATGGCCTCTTTCCATACCTACATCCAGTCAGTTTCTCCACGCTATATTACATTTGAAGAAAAAATTAGTTTTATAACAGAAGGAAACAAACTTTCTCCTAGGATAATAATACTAATAATAATCCAGATTAAAAATAAAATGATGAAATATACTAAAATGTCTAAGTAAATGATGAAAAATTCTAGCAGTCCTCCCAGATCTGAACTAGGTAATTTAGCGTGTAATTATACAAAACAAATGTTTGATGGTAAGTAAAAGTAAAAGTTGTTCCAAAGTGAAATAGACGAGCAAGGAAATAACGTTACAAGGCAGGTAAAAAAACCCAACCTAGATGAACCAAGGAGCTTTGTAATAATCAGTGAAATTTATCTATTCCACCTAATCTACCACGAAACCACCTAGGCAGGCAGGCATGCCAAACTTTAAAACATTTTATACCAAGTTTTATTAATACAAAATCTTAGACAACCAAAAGCCCTAGTCACTTTCTCCCTTGCTTTTACTTTGCTTCTGCCGTGTTTAATGTTCGGATGACTGGAACCGTTAGTTTGTGTTAGTCTCGTCTAAGAATCTTGAACTTTTTCAAAGTTTGAAATATCAGGAGTAGTAGAGTGTTATCCAGCTAGCTGGGTTTGGAGGGCAGGTAGGCATTCATTTACGGTAACTTTCTTTTTTCACAATATCAACTATCAACGTCGAATCTGTTGTTGTTGATGAAAAATAAAGTGCATGCACTCTCACCCTGTGATCCTTAATTCAACAAGGAAGGAGACTCAACTAACTGAACAAGATGATATTTAAGCTTTAGCTTTCAACCACATGGATTGAACTCATTTAACCGTTGTTTTCTGTAGCCTAGAGTGTTGCTTTTTTCAAGTGTAGGCCACTAATCTAAAGTTACTTCCAATAATCCGCTTTGGAGCTGGCTTGTGATCATGTTGACGTGTAACAGGCTGTTTTTCTTAATCTTGGTTGTCGTCTTAAAGAAAAGTATAATGATTTGGTATTAACGTCCAAGTCCCATCCAAACAGCCAGGTAACTTTACTTACTTTTAATTTACAGTATAGCCGTGCTAAGCGCTTTACTTAAAGCGCTGCAACAGTTAGGGTGAATAAAGCCCCGAGTAATAATCAAGGCTTTATTCAGAAATTAGGGTAGGTTTCTATTATTTACGCAGGCATGTAATCATATCCCAGTGTTTCACTAATCCTTCCTTGTGAAGTAGGTGTAGTGTAGTGTGTAGTGGTAGGCATTATTTCAGATCCACTATTTCATTAACTATATCAAAGCTTCGGAGTCTGTGTGTCTACGGTGTTAACATTAGCATACTTTCATACTTTCTCCAATATTAGGGTAGGTGGGTTTTAAAGTAGTAATTCGGGGTAATATGCAGACAGAGCGGAAGGAATAACAATATCAGTGATTTACTGTTAAAATACTGCTCAGCCACTACTACTACCACGGCTAAGCTAATCTTAAACGCGTTACGTGAGCTGACATTAATTGGAAAAGTTGGTCATGATTTGTGCTCAGCAGCCATAGCCATCAAGTGGCAATATCATATCGCCTTGCTGCTTCGTATCGCTTGCTCAAGCCGTTCAGTTTTAAACACTTCTAGTCAACTCTCTCCAGTTTCAGTCTCAGTTTATTGATTACATTAACTTGGATTTCACTTTAGTTTGCATTATTGTATAAGATTATAAAATTTCAAAGACGCCTAAAGACAAGGATGTACTAAACGGAGCAGGAATATGGTATAACAAGCAAGCAGGATTTGAAAAGTTTAGAGAAGGATGAACAGTTGTAGTATAAATACTTTCTCATCCTGGGAAGATTATGTACATGAACATGAACATGGCCACAGGAACTTTCTGAGAACAAGAGCTTAAGTAAGCAAGGCTTGCTGCTGCTGCTACTTGGGTTTAAATCATCAATATTGTTTTCTAAAGCATATAGCCTGCATTTTTTTGGAATATTTTAAACGACTCATATGTTCATCCAGAATTAGTAACGGTATCGGGATCCACCCACAGATTTATTTAAACAAACAGTTCTGCATCCAATAACCTCTTCTAGAGGAAGAGTTTGGGGAGAAAGTCTGAACAATATTAACCCAAGATTAGGGATCAAAAAGCCAGTAGAGCATTTGGCAAGAAGCAGAGGTATGATGATGAAAGGTACTAGCTCAACAGGCTAAGGGCGATGGAAAGTCCAACTAGGGCGATGGGAGAAAGGGAGTGAATGAATCTCATCATAGGGTGGTTTTGATAAGAAGTTTAGTGAGGGTAGATGAGCTATGCATTTCAGAGGAGGTTGAGAAGACAGGGATCACCATGAAATGATGATGGGGAGAAAGATGAGACAGAACTTCACACCCACCCCTACAAAATACCCGGACACATACTTACTACCCGTTACCGGGTTGGACCACCCGGACTTTAGTATAAGGCCCGACTATTTTGTTGACAAAGAATAGTTTGATTTCAGGATAAATGATTTTGATCTACTTTTAATAATGCATATAGTTCTCATCAGAAACTTACATAATGCAGGTGGGTTATTCCTGTTTGAGGAAAAAAAGTAAGTTAGACAAAAAATCTGGGTTGCTGTAAAATTTATGTACATAATTGTCATTGGATTAGTATGAAAAGCAATTTGATTATTTTTTCATGCTGAGTGTTAATAGAGAGTATGAATATCTTACTTTGGCTAAGGACTAACTCTATGCAAACACTATAATTGTTTTTTCTTCATTCCGCTTTTTCCCAAGTTAATTATGTGTTAATTAAATACTCTGAATCTATTTATGTCCTTGGATTTTTCCCTGCTCGCGAATAAACAATGCCAAAAACACATGCGGACAATCATTATCGTAAATTCCCTCCTGGTTTTAATTACACTTCCATAAAGTACACTAATTTGACTACATATTAGTCTGAATGGGAGTCAAACTCTCGTCCTTAGAAAACTACAGTCAACTTCACCCTTCTGCCACTACTACTGCATTGACTATCTAAAGGGTTTCACAACTAGTCACAAGTCCCATAATATACTAGCTTTCTCTCACATTTTAAACTAACTTTCTCTTCTTGATGTAGTTAGTCCAGTAAAAGAGGACAAAGTATACAAATACTTGCTAAATATCTACAATCACCCAACAACCAAACCACCCATCGTCATAGTCAAGTCATCAGTGACTCAACTAACCCAACCAAGCCTGCTGCTTTTTGTTACTGTTGAAACTCTAACTGTAACTAAAAAGCACAGACTGTAGTAGTCATGTATTCAGTATTCATTCAGCATTAATTCAGTATTACAAAAGTATTCTAGCTGTAGCAGTAATAACGGCACAGTTTAATACGACACCGTATAATCGTAATTTTGGGTAACTTTACTATTTGAAGACGTGTCTACCACGGCTTGCTGACTATCCATGGCTTTATACTACTTTTACTTTTACATTTGCCATTGCATAAATTTGTTAAAACTTGGTCCACCCTGGATGGCACGTCTGCTGGTTGGTTATCCATTGGTTTTTACTCGGGACTTTCACTTTATGAACGTTAAACTTTGCATTACACTCGTCCTCCGTTACGAAGATTACATTACATTGGATTACTTATAGGTAACCGTTCTATAGGCGTATGTATGCTAAATGTAAATTACACTACTAATATAAAAGCCACCCAACTAACATTAGGACGAGTTACAACATTACATTACAACAGAGGGCAAAAGGTGAGAGGAGATTTGCTTAGGAAAAGTTGTGTCGACAGGACCAAGTATCAACTATCGGGATCTAGTAATAGTAATAACATGCAATTCAGTAATGTACAGTAGTAGGGTCTAGCTGGTAGGTGAAATGTGATCATCATATCAAAATCAACCTTATCAACTTTAAAGCATCAGAACCATAAGCATAAATACCATTGAAAATGGGTACTTGATTGGGAAACAAAATAATGGAATTATTGGAACTTTTATTTCTCAAATAGTTACCCTCTTAAATAATTCCCTAATAAATACCCCGAATCTTTTATTAAAAAATGTAAGGCCACTGGGAAAGTAATTTCAATGTAATGTGTACAATAATGTACACATTAGTCCGAAGATCTTATGATGATAGGGATATTTGGTATCGCCACAATTTGAAAATCTGACTTTTTGAACACTTCCAAGCCTTCACTATGAATTTCATACATTAGCTACAACTATACTAACTAAACATGCACATTTTATTTTTATAGCATTAAATACACCGAGATTATAGTGAACATTTGTAGTAAATAAAGTAATATACTAGGATTTAGCTGCTGTGGGCATAGTTTTGGCATTTCATGCATAGTGTTAGAACTGTAATATGAAGACCTATGAATCCATTACAATAGATTAAAGGCCTTATGATGCTCGTTTTCTATCGCTTCCCACGCACTACCACACATTGTGTCTGTATTTTTGGCCATTTTGCCTTCAGTTTAGTTTGGCCTGTTGGTTTGGTTTGGATTGGAATACAAAACTATTAAAAGTCTCCTCCATGCATGAAAATACTACTCGACGGAAGAAAGTATTAAAAAGATAGATTCTATAAAATGGTGGCGTCTGTATCTTTGTCGTTCATGACGGAGCAAGAGAGATATGGATGGTTTGGGTGCTTAGAATTACCATGGAGATGAGATGGGGTCGGGGTGTGATGGATAATGGGAGGGGGGTTGTAGGCATATGGGCTTAAAGTAGTTAGTTTATATGCAAAAGGGAATTTGGAATGGCATCCATACGTCACATTAAGTGCTGTAGAATTAAAGGGAAATTAGAGGGGAAATGGCTCCTAGGAAAACTTGTCTAAAAAGAGTCTGTCAGAAATGGTCCTTTCCGGTTGTAAAACAATGTCCTCCTTCATTCTTGACTTTGTCCATCCACCCAGGCCGTCGTGCAGCACATCGCGACGCATACCAAAGATAAAGAACATCTACAAATAAAATCCTATCTATTTTCTATCATCCTACCCATTCCATTTCGATCGTCTTGTAATATCATCGTCACCGTACAGCATCCGTAACAGTATTGTACTCATCACCATTCTTGTTCCTTTTTGTCATAGTCATCATAAAGGAAAATGTTGTTTCAAGTTTTGTCGAATTTACATTTGACATCTTTGGCATCATTTTAATTCTTGTGAATTACCTATAACCTTTATGGGTGTTTTGAATTTTCGTAAGATATGATGTTTGGCCTTTTATTTTTTTTATAATGGGGGATGTCTTTCAACTTGTATAACATTGTAGTTATTCCCTCTAAGAAACTTATACAGATCAGTGACGAGCAATTAAACTGGTTATAATTTAACTTCGCCCATAACATTTATTTGTTTACTGAAATGAGTAGTATTTGTAAGCTATTTTAAAACCTGCAAGTTTACCATTCACCAGTCGGCTTTCACCATCAAGAACACAATTCTGAAAAGGGCAATGATGCTAACATTATATAGAAAACGCATCTGATTTAAGAAGTTCCTACCAGCATACATATTTAATAAGAAACTCAGCCAAATACCTCCTCGTGTCCTAAAATAAAGGTCCAACTTCAATATATGAATAACCCTAGAGTTCACAATGATCTACAATACATAATTTCATACCGTCCAGCATCCCAATAGTATTTCTACCAAATCCCCATAAATGCCTTTTATTAAAAAGCCTTGTAAGTCGAGTTTGATGGGATTGATTCAGCAATTCGGCTTGAGTAGCAGCAGCATTGACTGTTAGAGAAAGGAAGGACTTTGCTCTAATATGAACTTACCGTTCATATCAACAACCATTATTACGTCTAAATCTAATGTAAACTTACTCGTCTTGGAATAGAAAGTCTGTAACGTCTCTGCAGGTATGAATTTAGAGCCCCCATTTAACACTAAATCTGTCTTGTGATGAGCCCCAGCTTAAAAGGGGCTTCAGTTCTTGTTCCATCTCCCACAATTCGATCTGGCAGGAGACTTAAGTAATAAGAGCTGACTCCTCACTCAGTTAAACTTACTGTTCTTGTCCACCTATCCGCTCGTTAAGGTAAAATTACCTAGTAGATAAAATGAGCATCGCTAAGTACATTTAACAAATAGGTAAGGAGCTATGAACTGCAGCAGTAGTAGCAGTAGTAGTTCAGTAGTTTAAATCCCTAATGATAAATATATACATGATATGTCTGTCCCTTTATTGTCAGGTGGAGGTAATTAAAGATAGTTGGAATAGTTAGGCTAGTAAAAATAATAATAATTAAACGAGAAACACCCGGGATACTTCTGTCATGTCTAGGATCTTATCGTACTACAAAAACTACGAAGACCTTCTTTAACATAGAGTTGGCAGTTGGTTGGCAGGCAGTGGGGAATTGTGTGTAGAAATCTTAGACGATGGGGATGATTGCTTTGGATGAGGATGGTGGTGGGGCTGGCAGGTAGTGAAATTCCAACAGTCACGTCCAACATATAAACAAAACTTGGTGGATGAAAGTTGAGAAAATTTTCGAGAAATTTACGCGTTGACATTACGACTGTGACGTGACCGTTCCTTAGAATTTCTTCATTTCTTTAATTATCGATTTCCTCCTTTCCTTTTTCATCTTGTCGTCTCCTACAATTCAGTCCGTCGTCGTCTCCATTCTCTTTAGTGGGAAGAGTTTTTTTTGTAGAGGTGGACTTTCAATTAATTGCATTAGTTGGATGATACATATGTATGTGTAGGTTTTAAGGGTTGGGTTTGTCCTTTTACCTACGCTTGTGTCTTAGTTATCTGCTTTTTCTCTGGGATTTGAAGCTTATTTATTTTGATTAGGTCTTCTAGAGAGGTATAAATAATACAGGTTTTCCAATTTGTAAAACAGTATGAAGAAGTACTGCAATGAGAGAAAGTCACTGCTACTGTCTCCAGTAAATGGGTAAGGTAAGCCGGTCGGTGTCCAAACCCTTCAATTGTATTGTAACCGCTCCATGTGGGTTCTTTACGGGGTCTTTTATTAGGTTTTAACGACGAAGGATATTGTTTTAGACGGTTGTGCTACGAATTCTAGATTAGGGCATAGTTACAGTTTTAACGAGAAGGGAAATTTAGATAGATTTTAAAATTAAAATATAGATGGACGATAAGTTGAACCGATGCTTGGCTAAAACATTTTTTGGGGGTTGGTTAGTTAGTTATTATTATTATACCAGCTGCAGTGTAAGCTACCTGTGTAAGGTATTCAAATATCCGAAACCCGAAACCCTTGCATAATATTTTTTAAATAGATATTTGCGAAAAACGGTGGGGTTAATTACTCCTCAATGTTAACTATTCTCTGTATTGAAATGCTTTAAAACTGTTTTAATTAAATTTGCACTTCATTCCTGCAACTTTAACCAAACCTTCACCACATCTAGACCAGGTATCACTATCACGTCCAATCATCCAGTTCATTCAATCTCATCAACTTGTGAAAACAATCCAAAGCCCTTCCATCCAGTTTGAAATAAGTTAAAGTTTTTCATTCTCTCCAAAAGATACAGACAGATAAAAGTAGTAGTAGTAACTTTCTTTCTCTACTTTGTGTATCCCCAGAAGTCACCCATGAGTGCAACCCCGTTACTTACTACTACAACCTACCACTACTTACTGCTCCTCTTGGCAAAGGATGACTTCGGAGAAAAGCTATTATTTGGACTTCTTTAGTGAATCCTTTGTTAATTCAAAAGCCGGGTGATATAGTGGTGAGGCAGGTGACCACTGGGAAATGGAATAGCCCTCTGTTTACCCAATAGAGCCCGGACGCGAGGCCGTTTGAGTTGCTGATGATGTGATTGGAAAGTCAGGCAGGGGATGAGAATAGTAGGTATTGAATTTACTACCTTTAGCCACTGCCCCCACCACTACCATACATATATACCTGCGTCTTTACACAGTAGGTATAAAAGCTCACAACTTAGACTTATGCTAGTAACTAGGACTTTCCCTGCTTGGTGATGGTGGTAGTGGCATCATCGATGGTATGGGAATGACTCAAGTGGGCGCAAAAGACTATGAGAGAAGTTGCTCGTCGGCCCAGTGACATAAATAAGGCTTAAGAGAGGATGGTTATCGAGTATGAAAGAACGCCAAGCTAACGTGAGAGTGACGTGGAAGAAGTCTTATTTATGTTTAGAGATCGGGAAAAGTCTGTTCTTCTAATGGAACAGGACAACCAGAGGACAAGGGACATACTCAGTCAACCTTAGATGTAGAAGGAAGAGTAAGGTCGCTTTCCCCAAGCTAGACGTCTTAATACGGATGGACATCAGCCCTTCTAGCCAAAGCCAGTTCCTTATGCATTTAGGGAACTGACTGAACGCTCCCTTGCTACGGACTTCTGACATAAACCTTTTAAAACAACATCCGACACTGGACACACCAACCACCAGTAACAACTTGAGTATGTTGTGTTTTGTTAGAACGTTGCTGTTGGAATAATACCCCTAGATTTTGGAACGTGTTTTAGGCCTTTACTTTTCAATACGTTTAATTTTTTGAAAGTCATCAACCATTTAACTTTCTAAAGTGTGGGATTATTAAATTGAGATTTGATAGGAATATAGCTAATTGGTTAGATATCTGACCGGGTTTAAACAAAGCGATAACGTCTCATCGATATATCGTAGACATATTGCAGTAGTAGGCATATTCACAGAGTAAATTATTTACACAATTACGGTATACTTCCTTTAAAAGAGTATCTTCTTCACTTAGCCTTCCATCTCCATCCAATAACTGCTACACGACTACCCTCACCCTCTGTCTGTCTTGCATGTTTTACATCCATGTCATAACAACTCACAATGCTTATCTTGGACCCAGCCGGGACAGGAATGTAAAAATACTATATGAGTATGTTGATACTATACTTTCTAAGTGGTACTGTTGTGTTTCTAAATCTAATAGATAGAACCCGGACAGGAGCAGGACATCTCATCTTATTGTAAGCGAAGTCTGAAATTATCCGGTCTATTATTTTATCTCTGAGTCAGATTCAAACTGTCCCCTTTTGAAAGATATATGGAGACTAAAACTGACTAAACTCGGCTGCCGGTAGAGGTGGATAAAAGAGAATCCCTTTCTATGAAGGGAGAAAGGGAGATTGAAGATTTAAATATCTTTCAGATAAATTTATCACAGATCCTTTAGCAAAAGTAGTAAATACTTTTCTCTCTTAGGAGAATAAATTAAGGAGAATTCTTATCAGACAAAGCCAATCAAAGAACTATAGTCTATAAGGTTAAATCTGCCAACTATGAGCAAGCTGATTTAAATCCATAATGAGGAAAAGAAAGCTTACTTTCCCTCAGTGATGAAAGGGGCCGGTCAGATTATCATCATTACCTAATTTGGAAACCAAAATCATCTCCAAACCTTTAAACTCTGGCAATAATAATAAAAAAAGAGCTAAAAAGAGCCGGATTCATTGATGAGTGAAAGTCAAACTTTCCCTTTGATAGCTATAGATTCATTATATTGTAGTGTATTCTTTGGATAACCACTATTAGCATAGTTTACTTTTGCACACGCACAAACCAGGAGAAAGTCACTCCTGCTACTGGAGAAAATAGAAGTTTTAAAAAAAAGTTGGTTTTGGCTGGCAGCTTGTAGACCGATGGTTTGAATGGGTTCGTTGAATGGAGCAGTAACTATTAAAGTATTAAGGGGATCTATATTTTACGAAGGGTGATGCTCAAGGAAAACTATTCATTCATAGGTACACCTTCCTCCTTAAGTTTGTTAGGATTCCAGATATAGCTTACTTTGGGATCGGGATAGTGGTCTTAGTTGGTTGTTAGTTATCGAGAGACCCGAAAGCACGTATTTGATGAGTATAGAAACTAATATAATATACGGCGGCCCGTCAGCCAGCTCTCTAATCTTATGATATCCAAAGATGGACTTTGTCAAACGCTTATATTCGTCTTGTTGAAAACGTCTGTCTAGCACTTTGCGATGTGATAGTCTCTTCAAGTCATTCTGTCAACCCCAAGAAGTATACATGCAGTCTACATTTTTATGTCTCTGTATTTATATATGTCCGTCTGTACAACTCATATGTCTGCTGGTATTCCGCCTGTCTTCAGTATGGATGAGTTTGGTTGGGTTGTGATGTGATTGCTGTAAAGAGAGTTGGCTTGGATAGCTACATATGTACTAATGCTAGCAAGCAGTTCTTGGATGGATCGATGGTGTGGATATGAGATAGCAGTAAATCAGGGATAATTACAGTGACCGAATCAGAAAGGCCCAGATGTCAAGTCGTTCCAGTTGACATTTTTACGAGGACTGATGAGTCCCCTCGATGGGTTACGTGAGGAACCTTAATGTCTTCTGACTGACAGTCGCATGCATTCAAATGGCTTGCTTTTCTCTTCTCTTCTTCTCTCCCGATGTCCCGATATAAAATAAACTCTCTCAACTAGTACGAGTAATAGTACCACTCCCACTACTTCTACTACATGGCCGTTAACGCTAGATAGCTACAGACATACAAGGCATATTATATCCATCCATGCCAGCATCAGCACGCTCATCCTACTTCCAAAGTCACAATCAACTGGAAAGTCTTCGCGTCGTACATTTACTACCCCCCACCACCTAATGGGCCCCCTGTAATATTTTCCTTAGTCAAGCAACTCCTCTACTTTCGGGTTTTGGATAACCAAACTAAACGCTAACGCTCGAGCCAATGTACCCCTCCCTCCCTGTCGCTGCCGTAATTTCGAGCGGTGTTCCCAGTATACATGGAGTCGCAGTTACCATACATAAATTGCTTTAGTTTAGGAAGGACTAGGACATGGCATCGGATGATAGAACAGGGCATTCAAGATAGACAGAATGGTGTAGGAAACGGTTCAGCGTGAACTTAATCCCTCTCATCTTATCTTTACCTTTTTTAAGAGTTTCCCATCCGCCGCCGACTTCTTTACCCTCCTTAATTATTACTTGGAGTGTCTCTTTATCTAATGTGAAGGTAGATAGGCGGCTAGTTATCTTCCTCTGATACTAGACCAGTAAAGGTACGTGAACAGTGCAGTGGGTTTATAGTACTTGAAGACATTCAAGACCTTGTTATGACCGAGTACTGAAAGTATATAGGAAATGACTCGGAGAGACGGATGGATGAGAAGAAGAAAGTATGTATTATGAATCTAAAGTAATGTAATGTTGTTCTATGTAATAGGCAAGAGTTATTATGGCCATTGTCATGTGGGAAACTCTCCAGGGTATTCTTTTTATGGGAACGGGTGGTGTGGCATAGGTTTCCTTACAATTGCTTGCTCGTCTGTCCCTTTGTTGTGGGTGATTGGCTAAACACAACTAGAGAGATTCGAAGTTGGAATAGAATATTAGAATATAATCCGACATGTTCGAGGATAATACTTTTTTAAGGGATGGTTTGGCTATGAAGATGCTGCGTGTTATTACACACGCTAAAAAGAAATTCATTCAGGTGCGAGGAGATTGGAGAAGATTGGATCACTTTAGAGCTGGGTTGAGAGAAGTCACCTTTTGAATGCTGATTAGATCAGTTTTAGAATAATTCATTATTTAAAATGGACTTAGGTATTCAAAATATTCAATTAGGCAAGGGATCTTGGTCCGGGGAATACCTGTAAAAAAGAGAGAGCCTTATAGAGAAAGTACATTTTTGCTACTACTATTCTACGAATACAACTGCTACTACGACCACTACTGGTGTTGCATTACTACTACAACTGCTGCTAACGTCTATACTGCACCTTTAATTTAATTTAGGATTTAACCGTTTTTATTGTTGAAAGAATATAATCATGTGTACCATTTGACATGAATTAATAATTAAATCACAACGACTCACACTCACTCACTTCCAAGTACTATGCATTATACGCATAGATGTATGTAGTTAGTGTTTCCTCTGTTCTTTAAAAAAGTCTCGACTTCTTCCTCTTTGCCATGCAAGACAATACCATATGAATTTCAAATGCGCAAACCTCTTCACCATACCAGCCCAAGATTATAATTTTATTATTCTGAAACTAACTGGAATAAAGGAAATAAAGAGTCGTCAACAGAGGGATTCATAAGAGTAAGCTTATTTTGTTGGCAAGCCTGGGAGCTAAAAAATTGACCCCATAACTGTCATTTCTTTCACCGAAAAAGAATCAAACTACCACTTTTCCATCCAAGTTCTATCCTGCCTTTCACTCTGTTTCAGTTTCTTACTACTTTCTTCTATATTTACACTATCCCTCACCAGCTCAGAAAAGTAGCAGCAGATGAACAACCAATTGATGAATAATTCACTCCAATTTGTGTGTGTAAAAATGTATGTTTATGCCACACGATTCTCCGTGAATTGTAATCTTCTTCTGAGATAGAGCAACCCAATAATACCTTACATTTCAAACTGCTAGTTCCTATATTAAGAAAGATGTAACGCCGACCTACAGACTGATAATAAAAAGCTAGCTAATATCTCAGCAGCCGAGCGGTAATGTAGTTGTTGTTGTTCTTACTAACTCTAAACAGTTACTTTGTTCTAGCTTTACAACATTAGAACACTTTTAGTGTAGTAGAGGCACTAGAAGAGGCATTACTTCTCCTGAAAACGGCTACTTTTCTGATCATGTTAATAAATAATTCGGACGGACAGATGGACGCATGAAAATTTAAATCCCGAGTAAAACTTTAGGACAATTAAACGAATGAATCAAAGGCTGGCATACGTCCTTTACTAAATTTGCTTTACTCTTCTACCAACAACTACTAATAATGCTGCAATATAATGCTAAAGCTACCATACAGCTTTGATATTATACTGGGCTTCCTGCTATATATTGTGTACAGTCTGTATATTTACTATTATGTATTTACTGACTTGCTCGTGGTACTACTTTTGAAACGAAGGATGCGACTCTCAAAATCTCCCCAAGGTCCTATTGTTTCTTTGCTTTAATCAAAATCTTTTCCACCGTCTCAGACTCTTCCACCACGAACAACCACTACTCACTTTGGTGGACGAGGAACAAGCAACTTCTTTCTAGGAAATAATTCCTTCTTCTATTAAAGGTACTAGAACTTCACCCACGTATCTTGCTAACTAACTAAACTAACTGTCGAAACATCCAGGATAATATTTGGAAAGGGAAAGTATATAGCATAGGTAGGATTGGATGTGTACAAATAATAGCTAGTTGCTTTCACTCCCTCATAGTCAGTCGACAGAATAAAATATATTGGATGAGTCTGGAGAATAAGTAGTGAAAGAATCGTACTTAACACTAAACAACAAGGTCTCTTTTCTCTAAGTTCAATCCTTGTAGCATGCAAGCCAACTTTTGCTTGGATTACTACTTGGAGTTTTTAAAGCTTGTAGTGAGGGGGCCTTAAGTTAGGAGATGGTAAGGTTAGCCTGTCAAACCGAGAATTGAACAGATTGAATTTAAAACCGGTAAGGTGACGCTTTGTCTTCCCGTTTCGGGTAGAAGAGGTAAGGTTAATTTTAGGATTGGGACAGGACAGGACCCTGGAAAATAAATTTTCTTAACGCGTAGTTCGTTCAGGTAAAAGTTTTAAGAGCACTTGTTTTTAGTAATGGTGACTGTATTTATTATGGAAGAATAAACTATGTGAACGTTTATGCATTAGATTATCGAAATTTTAAATAAGTTAAAATAAAGATCAATGGAATTTGAAAACATATAGATGCTTTTGCCTGATGAAATCTTAAGTCTGTGATGTTAAGTCACTCTTTGTAAAACTATGTCCCTGAAATAAAAAAATTCAAGCTACCATTCTTCAAATGTGTTTAATAAGGCAATAATCTAAAAACTATGACGTTAATAATTAGCCAACGTATCATTCCCAGTTTCATGTCAGAATTTCATTAAAGGTTGTTGCACATATTAAGTTGTTCCGTTAATTATATAATATAACCACTCAATCTTAATCCAAAATTGAATTCCCTATGTAGTTGTAGTTCGGGCTAATTTAAACTTCAACATCTTGTAAAGTTCAAAAATAGAAACAATGTTTTAATTTCCCATTATGACAAGAAGGGAAGCACATGAATTCCACAAGATCCATCAAAAAAACTAGACAGCCTCAATAGATACCAACTAATCGATCATTTTCTGCATACTCAAATAAATATTAATACGCATATAAATATTTTTTAAAGCATGTGATAACCTCTGGGCCAAAAAGCAATCGCGTGATGAGCAACGCCTAAAAGGATTCCAGCTACGTGGGATTTCATTCGAATCTAATCTTTGATTGACACCTATCAATCTTTTTTGACAGACGGGAATTTTTTCCCCTGAGGATTTACTTGAATTTTCTACACAGACAGAACAAGTTGAAGGACCAAAGGACAGGCTCAAGGTTAAATCTAACGATGCTTTGAATCCGACTGGTAGTGCATAGAGTTAAGTATCTGAGATAAATAGACCTCTCTTAAGCTTTGTTACGATTCCAACTCAACTGAGGAGTTAGGCTCTATCCCCGTCTAGAATAAAATAATATTAATTTTTAGTTTCATTATAAAAAAATATCTGCTTTTATTATTTATTGACAAAAAAACTCTACGGGCAGAGCTAAACTTCCAAAACGTAAGAGCAGGATGCAGCAAAGCAGCTATCTACCTGTCTCATAGTTTATGGATGGCATGACCAAATTGATGATGGGCTGGCTAAAACCGTCCCCAACAAAAGAAGGATCGATCATGCTTCACTCACTTTGCGAAATGTGACTGACAACTTGTGACGAATCAAAAGATGACGTAGCCAGCCAAATAATAAATGTCTCCTACCACTACTTCTACTGTGGAGATATTTACTTACATCAGCCAAAGGTAAGACATGACCACATCTCCTTTTTATCCTTTTTGCTATGAACTAATTTAGCTTTAAGCTTGTAGCTCATTTTGGAGGACAGGTAGGTAGATTTCATGAAACTAATCCGAAAACTCTGCTATGATGAATTTAAAACTGAAGGTTGCAGTTAAGAGCAAAGGCACTTGGTTCTCTTTGAAGATCTTTTAAACCCCTTATCAATCTGGGTTAGGTAGTTGCTTTATTTGTTAGTGAAATTTGAGGAATTTCTCATGATTACTGAAGATCGTTAGGTATGATTATATTTAAAAAGATGCAGTGGTAATTTCTAAGTTCTTTATAATGACAGACGTCTGTCGTTTTGCCATAGTATCTACAAATTCATGGGGGGACGATTGGATTGCATTATCCTTCCAAAATGAAGCTTCGCATTCTGTTATGTATACTGATATATGATACTGATATGTGTACTGTGTTTGTACGCGTATATATATGTGTGTGTGCGTTTGTAATAATGATGTGGTATTATTATTGTCAGCGTCATCCTCATCATCAAGCGCTCCAGTGTGCAAAGAGACATGTTGATGATGTAAATGAAGTGTTTTACAACTCCCCTCCGACTACTCGTTCATAATATTATACTTTAAAATACAAACATTTTCGCATTTGCGTTCATAAATGGCTATACTATTGCAGGATGGAAATTTTAGGGGTCCGGTTATAGATTTTTGATTTTAGCATTTATTTGATACCTGAGAAGGTAATTAATATGCAAACAAATCTACAAGGATAATACACGTTCAATATGTTTTGGGTGCGTTAGAGAAAAAGAAACTTGTCTGAAATATCAGGGTAAATTTACCTCATATTCATATTATTGATTCTAAGGATGGGACAAAATAAGATGGAAAATAAACTATGGTTAAAAATATAAGCTGACGATAGTTATAAAGTGTGAGCTTTACTGATTACCAAAGATTAATCTGGAATTTTATACTTGATAGTAAATGCAAATTTGTACATTGATATTTAACACTGAATATCTTCAGCGTAAAATGAAAAGAAACATACCCAGAGTTAAAGCCAACGAAGTTAAGAATGTCATATTTTTATCAGAGACAGTTTCAATTGTAAATTTATAGACACCTTTTAGTTCGTTCTTCCTTGCATACAGAGGAAAGGCTTTTAAAACTAAGTAAAAGACTGCAACTTAAGAGCTTTAAATAACGTCTGAGCTCTTACCATATCGTTCCTACTGATCGTTATCCTGTTATACTCTTAATTTTTTATCTGTGCTCTTTCACACCTTCATCTTTCATGCTTTTTCATCCGATGGTCAATATAATTGACAAATCACTGGTAAGCCCCCAATTATAGTAACTTTCCTCTCAAACTCAAACAAATGGTGAAATGGTTTAATTAAAAAATATATAAAATTCGAATCGCATATTAAGTAATTAGTATGTAATAATAATTATTCACGATAATGAGATTTGAACTTCCCCTTGAAGCAAGTTAAGTACAAATGAGTTGAATTTCCACGAATTCTCATCGTAAATAAATTCTTGTACATCATGCGTTTTAGTAGAATGGGATAGTTTCATGCAGGAAGGTTAACACAAGTTGCTTTCACTTCGCTAGATTAAAAAAATAAACAAACTTTTATTGCAATAAGCCTTAGACAAGCTAAGAAGCAGCGCATTAGAAGTTCTCTCTCATTCATAAGTATACTGGATTTTTTAGGCTAAATTTTAGTGCCTTCAAAAAGTCTAGTAGAGGACATTAGCCACTCTTGACCTAACATAGCAAAAAGCAAAAACAGCCTAAAGATATAAGATAAGTAGTATACTATTTCAATAAAAGTGTTAACTATAAAAATCTAAAAAACAAAGAAGTGAACGCAGACCGGAAAGTATTAGAATTCCGAATATTTCTAACGCATAAAATGAATGCATGCAGGAAGATATCATCATCATCACATGCCAGTAAATTTGTCTTATTGGTAGGGTTAGCATAAAGATTATCACTTTTAAAACGACACCACCTAAACATAAAGACGCTCACTCACAATAAATACATTAACAAACCAAATATATGCATCTAAAAAAGCTGGGACGATAAACCAGAAAATACTTTCGATATTATTTATTTACAAGCCAAGTGTTTTTATCCCCTTTGTAAAATAACTTTATAAATTAAATTTATATGCTTATCTAAAAGAAGTACATTATTATAAATACACAACTACTCCTCTAAATAGATACCCTATGTTAATCCTCCGGCACGGACTGGCATGCATATCATAACAACTATGCTAAAATAAATGAATATAAAATATCTCTCTGTATGATAATGTACAAAAGAGCAGTTTAAATTTATACCTATAATATAAAATCACACAAGAGATGAGGTTCGCTCGTCGTTGTCCTTCCTTCTTCTTTCTTGTATAAAATATGATGGAAAAGAGCCCAAAGTACAAACTAGGAGCAAATACATTACAACATAACCAAATGCATATAGTACGTTTAGTAGTTTAGTTCTATTAAAGTTTTGTTCATCGCCATCAACATCCTCTTGTTGGTGGTGGTTCTTATGGGTTTTAGTTATTATTATACAAGCTAACGCTGCCGCTGATGCTGCCGCTTTACGTCCTTAAAGTACCTACATATACAGGAAAGCGTAGTTTTAGTAAGTAATGGTATATATTGGAGGGTTCCTTGGTAGTAGTTGAAAGTTTTTGGAAGAGAGAGAAGAGAGGAAAGCGTTGTTGGAGCTAGAAAAGGCAGACAGTGACTGTGAGTGTAATTAGAAGCAGTAAATAATGTGTGGATGACAGGAGTTCCCCTCACGGTCGGACTGATCCTCGTAAGAAAAGCCATGAAAGCTGTCAAGGGGATGATGGACGTCGTCCCATTCCCAGTGACGAGCCAGTGAGTCAGCCCATGCTAGAGAGAGGGAAATGGGCCAGCCGAGTCCCACATATCACTTTTATGGCTGGCATCTTCATTTTCATATTTCATATTTGCATTTTCGCGATCTGACATAAATCACTCCCTTTATGGCTAATTAGACCTTTGTGTTCCGACACACCACATCTCCTATTCACACTGGATCGTTGCTTCTCGAGCTGCTTTAGCTGCTTTAGCTTTGCTGCTGATGCTATAAAATCTAAAACTCCAAAGCTTTAACTTCAACCTAGTACTAGTACTACTAAAACTTGTATTATACAGTACTTTTACTTGCTAAAAGGGATGGATGATGGGAATATCAAAAAAGGACTACTGCAACTACTACTACTACTATTCTTATTCTCTTTCGGAGGAAAGAGAGAGACTTTTCCTGGTCGTTTTTGGTACTGACGGATGCTACTGGTTGTACTGGTACTGGTACTTATTCTGTTTACTGATACCGTCTTACTGCATCTTAGAACAAGTACTTAATAATATTTCTACACTTCTAAATAGAAATACAAAGGAAGGGAATGGAATGAGTGGGGGGCAAGTGGGTTTAAGGTGAATATTATTTCCAAACTTTCAACCTTTTTGGATTTGCAGAATTTGTTTAAAACCTTAAAACATTTAGAGCACTTTTCTTAGGGATGAATTGAGAGATGTAAATTGTCTTGTGTGATGGAATAACTAGAAATACTGATGCCCCTACTTCTCCAAAGATCAGTACTCCTTGACATAGTCATAGTAGCTGCACTAAAGAGATGAAAGAATGTCCCTTTGCATGGGCAGGCAATCTGCCAAACTTCGGAGGAATTTACACTCCACTCAGTCTCTCATCTCTCCGGCATGGCAGTCAACTCCTAAGCTAAGACGAGATAAGTCATCATCAGACTAAAAGAGAGATGATGCTGAGGAAGAATCACTCCGGGGGTAATAAATGTCTTATCTTGGCAACCAAGGGTACACAAGGGGGAATGTTTGGGGTTTACTTTATGCACGGACGAAATACTGAGACCCGTTAGCCACTTTTATCCATGCATCATGGAAATAACCCAGGCAAGGGCAGAGGCACACATGAGATTCATTCACATAAAATAAAATGGTACAGACGTAGTATGAAATATGAAACGAATGCTTTTTTGATGCTTTATTATGGAAATGGGATTGCATTGGTACAAGCAAGGATTCGGACTCTTTCCTTCAGCTATTTTGCTTTATTTTGGGTTTTGAGAGTAAAAGAGTGGGAGGGATGTTATAAAATGATGATGATGAGTGAGTGACAATGAGTGATTTGTGTCAACTCCTTGTTAATTTTTTCTAATTTCATTCCAGCCTTCAGCGAAGAGTGCCAGAAGAGCTGGCCTATTTCTGTTTAAATATGAACCAGCTACTCTAGCTTTCTTCAGCTAAGATAATAAAGATGTACGCAAGTTTTTTTCTCCACGATAAAAGTCATAGGATGGTTGACACTTGTCTTGTCGTTTGCTAATTGTATGATAGACATTAAACGTACAACTGGTTGTAGGGTGGAGTCATTTAGTTGAAAGAAAAGTTGAAGTAGATACCTTTTAGTTTTCTTATGCCATACGGTTTTATAGTCTGTTTTTACTGTTATTTCGATCACCGGAGTTGCAGGAAATAGTGTTGCATCTATATTTATTTGTATCACTTTGTTGAGACTTTTTGAGCCTATTTATTTTTGGCTTGTTCACTTCTGACTTATAATTAATTAGATGAATTAAACGGAGTCTTCTCACTGCAGTGACACCACAGTCAAGTCACACTATGGTGTCTGTCTTTTACTTGAGATTGAATAGAGAACTCAACGAATAAGTAGATAGGTAGTATTTTAGACTTATTTATATGATTTTATGGTTCTTGTATGGTTTTGAGTTGTGCTACGCTATTGGAAGCTCAGCGTGTAATTAGGATTGATTTAATTAATCTTGAGCAGATTCTTGGGCATCAATCGGTTTAATTTTATTAATCAAAGTGACACCCTCAAAGCTAGTTTGGAAACAGAGCTTGAGCTTACCATGAAATGGAAGCTTTGACGTCAAGGACGCATTTTTTTAGCTAATGACTGTTCCATCTTCAAGGTGTTTGAGACGAAAATAAAATTTCTTACACCATTTTAAACAATTATTTAATGCAACAACTTGGCCTGATGTACAAGAAATCCACAAGAAATCTAATAGCCTATAATGATACCAATATAATTATGTTAAAACCTTTTGAAAAGCAATTTTAAAACATTTTAACTTACCCTAAAAACTCATAATTTCCCAAATCTCAACTCATTATTTATCAAAGAGTAAACTGAAACCAGAATTTTATTTATGATCTTGTGCAAAGCTATTGTTTTGAATTTAAACTATAATGCAAACAGTAAGTGTTGTTTTGGAGCATGAAAATAAAATAATAAAAACCCATCTCCAGTCAAGTCCCCTGCTATTGCAAGCAAGTTGAAGTCAGTGCCGACCGAGCAACTTTGACTTGACTCTGTCTGTCTTGTCTTGAAGTTGAATGTCTTGAAACTTTTAAGAAGACATTGCTAATTGTAACTTAATACTTTCAACTTCCAACCCTCTCTTTCACTCTTCGTCTTTTACATCCACTATTCTTGTGACTGGTTGGATTTATCCATCCATTTAATTTAGAATCGTCCTACCTCCTTACCTATACTGAGCTAGGCAAAAATGAAACACGGATAGGAAGCAATGTATCGCTTACTTAAGTGTGATTGAAGTGGGACTTATTGCTCTTTTCTAGCGGCCAGTAGTAAGACCCATAAAGCATAAGTTTGCCAATAAAAGTAGGCTTGGAAATGACAACAATAATATTTTAAGCAGAGATCGTAACAGTTTAGTACTTCAATAGTAGTTGACTACTTTATTGGTACATCTGTATTTAGTTATACATAGTACGAGAGAAATAACATGTGCTTGTGTAAGAGGCAGGTTAAATTAATATATTGATATTATATGCACACGAACTGCACAAGGCTCTCGCTGTCCAAGGAAGTGACGGACAGTTGGCATTTGGCTTGAGAAACTGTCACTGACACATCTACTCTACATCCGTCCTTCACTACCTCTGTCGCTGTAGCGTTGCTGCTTATATTATTTTTAGCAGCAACTGGCAGAATCATGAAAGTTGCAGTCAACAACTCAAAATCATGTAGACAACTTAGCTATAAAGTAATGAATGAGGAAAGATTTGATTTGAGTTTTCAACTGAATTGTGACTTTATATGATGTGTACTTTAGAGGCTTTAGTTAAAACGTGTAGTACAGTGCAAATATGGAAGCAGAAAAGACGGAATATGTTATCAGGTTATCACTTATCACATCAAATAATTAAGTGCCATAATAAGCCAGAATATGAAATCTGTTAAATACAAAGTAGTTAGGTAGGTGCAGGCAGATACTATTTACACTGAATGGGGTAGGAAGCTCGGGTTTTTGGAGTTGGTGAAAGTTGGAGAAATCGCTTCACATTAGTTAAACTTACTATGCAACTTCGTTACTCCAAAACCAGGAAAGTATAATAAGTTCCCAGTGTCGTAGGCTTACTGGGCTTGCAATATTAAAAAAATTCATCTTATAATATGGGAAAGATAAAAATCCAAAAGTTTAGGGTTTCTTCTTGTTTTTAGCATTTTACGCCACGTAAAAGCTAAAGAACAAGTGCTCATTTCTAAGATCATTTAAAGATTATTTTGTCTCAGGCTCAATTTATTATTTAATCCCAACATAATACCATTGTTCCAATCTGTCAGTATAAAATCTCAGTGAACTCAGTCCTTGATGCATATATTTTTGTCCCCTACAAACCCTTCTATGAAGAGACATAGACAAAATAGATATTAAAATGGGGATACACATGTTTGTAAAAGCAAACTAAAACATCCAGTGAGGATGGATGATAGGAAGATTTATTTAAAGGAGGATATATTTATGTAGCAGAGTTGCTAGTGCTAGATACGCTGTGTTATGGAACGTCTGTAAAGAGGAAAGAGCAGTTGTCGAGGGAATGTCAGAAAACAAGACTGTCAAATGAGTGACACGGGCACGGAGGCAGGAGAACCGAGGAGGACTTTACTTGGAGCAGAATCGTCACTTCACCTAGGAAGATTGACAAGCGGAACGTAAAAAGTATCAAAGACAAACTCTCACAAGGAAACGATTAGCTTCGGCATTCTCCACTCAAATTATGACAAATTGCATTACACTAGTCAGGACACCCGAGACAATGGAAATCATTCATGTTCTTGCAGAAGCTAGTAGCAAAAGCAGCTGAAATTCCGATCAAATAAATATAAATCTGCTCGCAATTTGTTTGTTTATTCGGAGTTGATCATTTTTAAGAGGTGTCTCGGAGTTTATTAAGTCAGTTGCTTTATGTCAAGCTAGTTTTAACTGATGTGTGGATTATTTTGGTGACTCTCATGGACGCTTGCCTTCTAGATTGGAAAGAAAAGTAGCTACTATTTTGTAATTGTTAAGCTAAAACGGAAAGAATGCTGATGAAGAGCATATTTCAATTCGAATAAATAAAATTACTTAAAGTCATGTTACAAATTTCTGAATATAATGTTTTCCGTGCATATACAGCAGCACTAGAGATATTTTATGTCTTTTTATCACAATGTCCATTTCTCCTAGCTTTCTTTCTTTCGTTCCCGTTTATAATACGACGGTTGCAAACAATCCAAAACAGAAAACCAATTGGCCTTACGAGGAAAAATGTGACAACGGCTCCGCTATTGAGTGAGTTGTGAGGGTATTTTATTTTGGACGACTGCTCTGCTTCATATGCCCCACTCTCATTCTTTATACTGTATTCATGTGTGGATAGATGTACTAATAAATTAGACAGATTTTTATTGCATTTTTGTGATCAAAATCTCCCTACTCAGTCACAGCATAAGGTACTACTATATGGTTTGTAATAGTAAAAGTGGTAAAAGTAGAAACTGAAATAAGGTAAAAAACATATAAGACGAGGATAAAAACTTGCAAAAAGTTACTGAATCTCTCATCATAATATACTACTAGGCTATGAATGTTACAACAACTCCTGATATTACATTATTATATTACTACTGCCAGTTCCAGTGTCCTTAAGACTTTTTTTATTTACATTCAAAGTCAGCACTATTACATGTAGTAGTGTAGTCGGTTTGGTGGGATTTTACATGGCCTTTTTTAGAATTCTTCTTCTTCCTCCTCGCATGATGGGATGAAGGAAGGAAATCACAAGTTATGTATGCCTATCATCAACGAGTTCATCTAGGTTGGATGAGAATAGACGATGTCAGTTATGAGCCAACTTTGTGTCTTGGACACAAATTTACTAGCCAAAGCCTATCTCAACACCTCAGTTTGAAAAGTCTTGGACTGGGGACGGGATCTCAGCCTTCTCCTTTCTCACAAGTTCTGATAAACCTGTCCGGCTGAGATGATACAAACAAAGTCAAACTTATGGTCGTGTACAAATATCATTATTATGATGAAAGAATATTACCCATGTCAGCTCAACACCCGCTGCAAACATTGTACCAGGCCAAAAACTCGGCTTACTTACTTCGACTAGAACACTGAAGAGTCGAGGACCATATCTACAACTTGATATTATTTGAGCACATGCACATTCCTTTATATAATATTCTAGTAATATTTAGTAAAGCTTTTAAAGAAAAAGATATGTACAGTGATAATAAAACATACTATATTGGAGGGATGGCATTGTCATATAAAACTATTTGTACTAATGTTCTGAGATTTATGTACAGTGTGAAGAGTACCGTTTAATTTAACAAACCCAGTTAGCTTTACCAGTAGTAGTAGGTAGACCAATGGCCTGACATTATAGATTATTAGTAGGAAGGAAGAGGGGACAAAGAGCGACCGGTGGATTCTTTAGAACAACCCAAAAAACACGACCGAAACCGACCCCAAGGATGGGATCGGGTAACTTTGCTAGTCTTTCTTTTCGCTACTGACTACATGAACGGTGACACTTGCCCGAGTTTAAACAATGAGACTCCTATCATCAGCTCAACTGGCGGCTGACCCCTTTATGTCAAGTGTCAATCAAATTTTGGCCCTTCAAAATTGCCAATGTGAATCCGGCCAACCACATTTATTTTACTCGCTTCACCAACCAGTCAGTCAAAAAGGCTGTTTAGTAGCATTACTATTGGTATTACTATTACTAATGGATATTACTTTATCAACATCAGAGCATTTAGTGAGACAGATAGGAAAAAAGGGAGACTGATGAACTGTTTCAAAATCTTTTTAGGGTGAGAAACTCATTTTTAAAAGATTTCCACTCGTTATAACCTTATGACTAATGGACTTTAAAGAAATCTGTCTTAAAATAGACAACTTGAAATTACAGAATCTTTCTATAAAGCAACATGCAACCTAGTATTATATTTTTACATCTTATCTCAGAAACAATTTCAACTTCATACGCATTCGTCTCCTTCCAGTCCTAATTCTTTCTACAGCCATCTTTCTTAAAGCAACCAATTCTTCACCGAGTCAAGCTGGTTCTTAATGTAGTAATATATCTTTCTTGATTAAATTATTACTTCAGGTGTGCCCAAAAAAGCTGACAGGATTTTTCTTCACTCACGAAATGAAAGGCGGAATCATGTTTTTCCATTCCATTTATGCATTACTATATCAATGCCAACCTCACTTCATCACAAACAAGTACGCAATCCAACCCGAGGCTTATGTTCCTCTGAACATTTAAATGGCTTGTGCAATTGATACTAAGACGTTTTTATTGAAATATAATATATATGGAAAGCTATAATCCATATACAAATAGCATACAATAAAATCTCCCAAAATAATCTGTATTGTCACAAATCATTGATTACAAGCGCTATAAAATCATATACGGAGATTGATATTTTTGTGACTTTTAATTTAACGGTTTCATAAAATCATTCAACACTTGAAATCTTGAATAAGTTATGGATTTTAATATTTACAATTTATGTATTAGCAATTCAGCTAGTACATCTCTATTCCTCACTCATTACATTAATAAAGACTTTAGCGTGAACATGGCTATAAAACTTTTATTTAAATGAAAACTGTAAAACTAACATCATTTCATTTGAAAGAAGCGTATGAAATTTTGAATATTTAAATTGTAATTGACAAGAGCATTAGAAAGGAGTAGTGAGTATTAATGTAGTATGCATGGTACTCATTAAATATTTCGACTCAACTCATTAAATAATGGTACCCACGAATAATCGAACAATTGGAAGTATTACGGGATGGCCATCATCACCAACCATCTTCACTCATCTTGAGATTAAGACTAATTTTAATTTCCCTTGCTATAAATAAACTACAGGTTAAAATTACGCAAATAAATCAGCATCCATTATTAATCCACTTCTCTCTCTCTCTCCTTTCTTCGATGAGAATTAGACTTAATATTATTTCCATTGTGTTCTGTTGAACAATCTAATATTCTGAATTAGTGCATATACTGAATAATGATAGATGCATAAGGTATTTACTTCTAAACTTACGTATTTGTTTTCTAAGGATAAATGTACATTTCCGTTGAACAACGATAACAATTAATAAGGGGATGATGCTCTTTTCTATTCTTCAAAACACTATCAAATCCACTACTAATTTTCATAGATCTTCTAACTACTACTACTACTACTACTGCGTACATATATAAATATACATTTAGTGTTCACTACCCAGGTGGCTTTTAGTGGTTTGGTGATGGAACCCTTTTATGCAAATGAGATTTATTATAAAGGAGGAGGATTCTGTTAATTGAAAGGGTTTTATTAATTGTTGCATGTAGGATATTGAAAGACATAAAATTGATTTGTAACCCTAACCCATGGTATTTTATGACCTGGACGGAGACAGGCCAAAACTACTAACTATGAGCTATGAGCCGTCGTGGTTGCTGAGTACTGGCTGTGCTCATCTCCATGCAATTTTAACCCATCCAAAAACTATCATCATATCACGTACTTAGCCAAGTAAGTACCAAAAAGTCGTTAGTACGGGACTATAATATCTCAGCACTCGCAGAAGACAGGGCTGAGATAGATAGGTGTGTGTGGGCATTTGCATACATATGCACATCCTGTCGCCCATCTAAAATAAATCTCATCTCTTTTCTTCAGTTTAGCTGGCGAGGAAAAAACTTCTTAACTCGCATAAATATTCCATGCTAAAATTTCAAATTCTCACATCTCCCGAAAAATCCGCCCCTTCCACCCTTCCTAATCATAATAAAATCATTCCCATTCCCACCTTTGCAAAGTCAGTTTCCTGCTGCAGTTATAAGAACTCTAACGTCACCTACATGCCAAGGATAATGAAAAAATGATAGACTATTTCTATTGCCAACTCGGACTTGATAATTCGGATTCAATAACTTTAGCTTTAGCTACCGGTCAGGTCCCTCCCCCACCTCCGACCTGGGGGTGGAGAAGTTGAAGCTGGTGAGTGTTGGCGATGCGATGTGTACCCATGCCAATTCCACGAAACGATAGCAAGTCACCAGCACTCGAGTTCTTGGCGGACGGACGGATGGGATATGAGAATGAATGAGAAGCAGTGATTGGAGAAATAAATCAAGGTAGATGTTCGTTTTCAGTCCTTGGTGGTGGTGGTACGCTGGTGAAGACTACCTAGACCTAAACTAAAGTAAGAGAGTTGAGGAGAGGGGGGGACAAGTTGCCTATAAAGGAGGGGGATGAGCCCCTCCAAGCCCCATCGAGTCCCATAAATAATGCCCATGGAAATGGAAGAACGTCAAGGGAACGGCTCGAGTGTGAATGGGAGACGAAGAGAATGTCATCGATAAATCAGTTTTATGAATTCCTTATCTCAGAGCACAAATCATACACAACTTTTCAAATTAACGTCATGTGCGATACACCGCGCTCTCGGAATTATCTACTCCGAGCTTCCAGAAGACCATCATAATATTATACCTCTTTTAATGCTCATCCTCTCTCCAGATACCCACAAAGAAGAACGTAGCCCACTTACTTTCTACAATGCTAAAACTGAGTCTATGTACAATTCCATCTTTGTAATATTATTATAGTAGATAGAGCTGCTCTGCTTACTAAGTTGAGATAGGCGATACTTTGCGAGAGTTAGTTGTGTGCTAACCCTAAAGACTGGTCCGGTCTTAACTCTTCCGTCAGAATTATTATTATATGCCTCTTTTATGCACAACCCGGTTGAGGAGGGAGAGAGGAAAGACGAAACGAGATCATCCCATAATTAAACTCACTACTCACACTCTCTTCATTTCATAATGGGTATAATGTCCCCCCTTTTGGTTAGGCATGTAGGCTTTGCAGAGCCGAGGAAAGTTAAGTAGGACCTTGGTTTAACCTGAAAGGAAGTACCCTGGATGCTGGGGGTGGTGGTAGAATAAGACAGTTTAATGCGTAATGACCTCAAACTTCCGTATACAACTGGAAGAATAAGGTATTTTGACGACTATGTGGGCAGTAGGCAGGCACTTGCAGGCAGTACTCATTCAATTCATGAGAGGTTGCAGGTTGCAGCTTTGGAGTGAATGTTTAACTCCTTTAACTGGACAATTTAGATTACGTGGAAATCGGACAAATAGAGGAACTTAATTATAGATTGTTATTTACCAGATTTTAGGTGGGAATGAACAAAAATGGCAGTGATTTTGTAGTAGGTGATTGAGGAATAACAATTGATTATGCAAACTTTCATGGTATTCCGTTATGTTGGGTTGGTTAAAGGCGATGGGTATTTTATTTTTATATTGAGTATTATAGTAAAAGGTAAAAAAGATTGAAGAAAGCGGATATTTCTTTATACAGACATGAAGACTGGGTCAAGATCTTTCTTCAATATTTTAAAACCGGAACTAAGCTTAAAGATAAGTTTAAATCCGTTCTTATCCTGAGGACAGAGCATTAATGTCTGTGGATAGTTCTCATTGCAGTAGCTTAGATGTATCCTATGAAGAAAGTCTGGAGCGAGAATCGAGAAAATACTGCTTAACTTTGTAAATTAAGTATTTTACCCATAAATAATTAAGATTCTTATTTGTTCCTCACTAACTGCCACTGATGGAATGGGCTAGTAGCTAATAAAAGCAATGAAGGAAGCTAAGAAGTAGAAGACGAAGGATTGAGAGATAAGCACGGCTAAAGTTAATAGGGCCTTAAGGAGCTCTGCAGTTAATTCAAACTCTGGAGCATAAACCAACCCTGTCCGGTTGACTTTTGAGTCATTTTAATAACACCATTATGATTGTGAAGCATTATCTCCCAAACAGAGAGGCAGAACCCTTTTACATTATAAAATTCATTGAAACTATAAAATCACATTACATTATTAAGAACGATGAGCTTCTTTTTGCCTCATCCTGTGTAATAAAGTAACCAACTATAAAGCCTAAACCCACTCTTCTTTAGATAGGTTCGCTCGTGTATAAAATAAAGATTTAGTTCCAAGGAGGGATCCGCCAGCCTCTGCTCACCGTTTCTTCATTATTTTCAGCAGATGACTTCTAAAATGAGATATATTATTGGTTTTATCCCATTAATTTGTATTAATGGGCATTGGTTATGTTTAATGGGAGCATTCCTTCCTTTCACAGTCAGTCCGTTCTGCTGTGACAGGGTTTTCAAAACTCCAAAGTATCCAAAGCTAAAAGGCTAGGAGACGAGCCAAAGTTGGAACAGCTCTGTTTTATCTCATCCGTTGAATCATCATCCTCCTGCCTCATCGTCTTTAGTAGTAGTTGTTCTAGTAGTATAGAAGATTTAAACAGACAAAATTTAGATTTGAATGCAGTTACTTCTACACACCAAAAGGATGCTTTAGTATATAAGATTGTGCAAGTGTTTGTTGGAAGGTCGTTATAATAAAGTATTGACTTTTTCTTATAATTATAATTATAATTGGGAATTTTATACAGTCGCAACTTTGGCCATCACTCAACCCTTCCATAATGGCGAATAGCTAGATCATGAAATGGCAAGCGAAGGATGATGATAATGATGGAGATTGGAATGGGGATGTACCGTGTACCCGTTGCGTTGGTTTGTATTATAGGAGGAGGATATTTAAATGTGAGTTATTGATGCTAAACCCCTGACATTTTGGAATTAAATGAGATCACCTATCTCCATTTTCAGAGAGGAGGACTTGGCTCAGTTGTTTTAATTACGGGCTTGTTAATTGCTTTCGAGTTTTCATAGAGGGATTACCGAACCGTGAACTCCACTGTTTTACTTTTATGAGAACCTTGTCCTGCTACTGCTGTCTTGAGTAATTATATTTCAAACGCAGTAGCCTAATCAGGCTGAGAGAATAAGGTGGTGATGAAAGTCATGTAGAAAAAGTTCCGGTTGCTTGACTCTTCATTTTGTATTGTAGATAGTATAGTATAGGAAAGTAATAAGATTAGCTCCTTGTTTTCAGCTCTTAACTTAATGGTCAATGAGGATAAGTACAACAGAATTTTTTTGCTACCAGTATTCTCCACCTTTTATGAATGTCAGGAAGAATGAAAGGTAATAAAAATATTTTGCATGGTTAGTAATGATAATGAACTCTGATGCTGCTTTTTAAATACTTTGGGAGGTTAAGTATTTAATGTAATTGGTTGGTAGTTGAATTGAGGAAGCGTTTAGTATCTTAGTAGAATTAAATAGCTTTTAGTAATCACGTTTGATTATCCCAGATTACATTGATGTTAGCTGATGAAAAATTTAATTACTTCACGTTTTCTTACTTTTACGTCAGAATTAGATATGCTAGGGTAAACATTCATCAATATAGCGAGATATATTTAGATAAAGCTATCATCGATAACCACTTTCAAATAATGTAAATGTAGGTACTCAAGGCTCATCCTTTCCTCGCTTTACGAATGCTCCGCCTTATTTCTAAGCAGTGAAAGTTATTATAATTATTTAACTACAGTAAACCACTTCCATCTATTACAATATTCCACAAGTTAAATTCAGTTTTAGCAGAAGTCCCTTTTTGGTCAAGCTAGATACTTTTTTATCCTAAAGTTTTTCACCCAATGAGATCAGAAAGCTGGAAACAAATACAACCTGAAGTAAGAGAACATAACGTAAATGATATTCTAGAAACAAACAACTCTTTCTGGCTTAGCATGGCACCCTTCCACTTCTTACTATGATGATGCCTTCATGTTCATTATTACTTTCTCCCAATGGTCTCGTCTTTCTCTACAAATTACACAATTACCATCCAATTCTGACTTAGCTTGAGCAATATTCCAACAGCAATGCTGTACAACTGTGTATAACTTACAGAAATAGAAATACTTTGCAAAGATTTCATTTTTCTCCGCTTGCAATACTCTGACTGCGTGTAATGTCTGTACTGGAAAATAATACGAATTTGGAGCAGTAACAAAAATAAATAAAATCCACACACAGGAAGCTATATTATGGGAAGGACAATTTGTTATCTTAATTTCGGTCTTGCTTGCCTTCCTCCTTGCATACACAAAACGGACTACAAACCGACCAGAAAGACTCATTGTGATAGATAGTGAGATGTTTTAAGACTAAGACAATAATCAGCATCCTTCCAACTTTTCTATATTGATTTCTTGTTATTGTGTCGTTTACACTTGGTCATTATGGACATGTGACACCAAGGCAGGCAGGACTCATTTTTAGCTGGTTGATACCGCTGCTACTGTAAGGAGTAAGTAGTAGTTGTTCTGAGAAAGTTAGTTAGCTCCGTCTTGAGCTGGGGTGTTTGTATAGTTTAGTAGTGTGACATCTTCATAACGCATCAAAACCAGGTTTGAGCTCAGAACTTTGTACATAAAAATATGCTGGATTATTTGTCTGAACAGTCAGGGACAAGCTGGAGGACTTGTTATTTTTAGGACAGTTGTGTAGTTAGTTAGCTGTAGAACTGAGAACATATTTTAGCTCACAATTGATAAGTTCTTCTAAGATGGGTGAATGGCTGTTAGGAAATGAAGATGAAACGCGGATGAAAGATCTCTTGTAATGATCAAGGATTGGGTATTGAATTGCATATTCTTTCCTTTTTCTAAATATCAACATTACTAGATAAACTTATTTCTGAGAACGAGATGAGAATTGATCAATTTAATAAAGTGAAAACTAGATAGAGGAAGAGTTAAGATTGATTTTTGGAAAGTAAAAAGCTGGGTGGGTAGTTGGTTTGAAAAATCTCTAGTGATTTTATTTTTCAAAATTCATTTTATTTCAGATGGAGATTGATTTAAGTTGGGAATTTGAATGTCGTCTTTCCTCCACACGGCTCACATTTGAGATAGATGGAAGGAAAGTTGAAGGGAGTATATTATAGAGGAAGATGAGAAGGTTGGTCGGAGAAAGCTTCTCAACAACCTCCTTTTCGTATGAATCTCGGAGGAAATCAAAAACATCAAACAAATGTGAGACAAAATCTTCCAACCGGGGATCGTGGGAGTCTTTCACCTTTTGTCTTTCCAATTCCAACCAGGTCACAATACTTTTATGGGGTAGGTGGATTTTAGGGTCGTCCATGAAATCTGTCTGGGAGAGGGTTCTATTTATTTAGGCTGCTTGCAATCAGTCTGAACCATTTATTACCAGTAAAGTAAAAATATTAATTGCAGAACTTGTTGAGTCAGCCATATTTCTACCAACATTGCTCAAATATTTCAGCGAAGAAAGGCCAGTAAGTATGAAGTTCAGACTTCTATATCACCGTTCTTGTGCTCGAGTAAGAAATCGCTCAATTCTTCAAGATTTTGCCGCACGCCGTATCTATTCGATAACATGATTTGACACATTTAGCATGCAAATACTGTAGAGTCTACTGATCATCAACTGCGTTCAGTATGTCTATATTTATTTAAAACTATTCGGTATATTTCTCCCGATTCGCTCTCAAAGAAAGCTTTACGAAGTACAACAATAATTCAATAATTTCCAATCTTCTTGGGGTTTTCTTCAACCCGTTCCAGATTCCTGATTGATAACTCCTTCCATTTCCTCAAACTTTTCGTAATGAGATTTTCCATCTTGATTTCCTCCAAGGAGACCTTCTGTGCCTAAGTGAGTGAGTGAGCGAGCGGAGACTGTTTTAGTTAGTGTTACTTTTATTATCTACCTCAAGAATAATATACTACAAAGTAAAGAAAGTGTATAGCATTGGTAGCAGTTGATGAGATATGGAGAAATGTCACAGCACGGAGCTGGAGTGACTACTGTTCGTCTTGATTAACTACTCATAAATTCATTCATTCAAATCATAACAATACTTTTGACTTTTAATCTCTATCCAGAGGAACTTTATCTAGTAGTAGTTATAAGGAGTAAAACGATGGCGAAGAGTCGCTTATCGTGATCCTCAGGTCAAAACTGAAAACTTTCAAAGTTTACTCTTTACAAAGTATGGGATCATGAATGACTTTCAGTTCAATCAACATTTTTCATGTCTTGCATGACAAAAAGTTTCATACTTCTTATTCGAGAATTGGAGTCCTTTCACTTTAATGTTAACTGTAAGTCTAGTAGTTATTTAGGAACATTAGAAACGAAAATAGTCGCCTTTATTTTTAAACGGTAAAATTACTTTTCTATATTCTGAGTTAATTAATATAAGGCTAGTTTGAATAAAATTGTATTTAAGTCTACTTTTTTCCTTTCTAATACAATATTCTAACCTCTCACATCATCAAAAAAAGCCAAGTTTAAATCATTCTTTATCTATATTTATTACGTATGGACTTATGTCAACAGCCGTCATGTCTGTATCCCCATCCTTTATAATAAAAAGGCTTAGTTAGGGACTTCGGAAAAAGTGCTTAACTAAATGTCACTTTACTGTTCGTTTCCAAAACCTAACCTTCACTCTAGATGCATATGAAAGATGCTGAATGTTAACTATTCTACAAGGGTTTTAGGTAGGTTTGTTTAATGCTTACTTTAGAGCCTATCACAGCCAGCAGTTAGTGCCCTTGGTCTGGGTTACTTATACCGCTTGCTAGGGTACCAGTACCAATGTGGACTTTATGTAGTTTTTAGGCCATTAAAATTAGATCCGGTGCTGAGGTAATAAACTAGCCTGTCAAGAAATAGATGATGTCAATAGACCAAGGAAAATATATGTGATGGGTGTTAGTGGCTTGAAATGAATGAAATCCAGTTGGTATTTATGAAAACGACACTAAGCAAGTGAGTAATTGTCAACTGTCATCTGACTCTTGGACTCTTTCAGCCTGCCTACCCCAAAGTCCATATACATTTGGATCTTCACTCGAATGTCACAGTCCCAGGTTCTATCTAGATTATTATTATCGCTTCAAAGGAAGGAAACAGTTGTTACCAATTTCAAAGTATGTTTTACGCAATAACGCTCTAAACACATTAGTGGGTCAAGCGATTTCTTCACCGCCTGCCATCCACTGACTGTATGCACAAACTACAGGATGGAAACCAAGCCAAGGTCTACTCTGCACCATTATTAATATACTATGGTCAATATCACCATTCTAGACGGTTGACAGTCAGAATCAATGCTCCAAAGACGGACTGCTTCCGCCATAAAAATGTTTAACCAAGCGAAAAGATGATTAATAAAATATAAAAATTCTTTAAAATTTGTCCATCCCTTTTCTAAATCAATCTAAACTTTCATGTAGCCATCAACAGTTACCAAAAGGACAAAGATCGTATTACCAAGGTCTTCCGCATTCAGTTGATCTATCAAAATTATTCAAATACTTGTTTTAAAACTACACCAACCCAAAACATAAAGGTGTTAATAATTAGCCATTTCTTCAAAGCAAAAGTAAAAAACAAGCACAGAGAGAAACTCGGTAATGTGTTGTGCCTACCTACCTACTACTTACTGCATTGCAAAACTATGAACCCTACATAACTCTAGGTCGTCGTTCATGTAAGTAGCATTATATTACACGACAATGTGATGCTGTAAATTGAAGAAATTTTATGTACCGAGACGGACTACTTCTTCACCAGCATAGATACATTCTAAACAAAAAACCCAGTACTTTTAGGGTAAAAGACTCGGTTTATTAGTGCCACAGCCACTACCTACCCAACCCCCAGTGCAGTCAGCTACTTAAGCAAGCTTTGAAGACGACGACGACGGAATGACGTTGAGTTAAAAAAGAGAGCATTACATTGTATTAATAAAATAATATTACGTATTCCACATTAGTTAGCTTTGCTCTGGAGAAAAAGATTCCTCCTCATCTTCCTCTCTACTTTTATAACTCATACTTCTCTAATGTACTTGGCCAAGTCTCTCTCAACTAAAAGTTGAAAGTAAAATAAAGAAGAGATCCCTCGGTGGTCGGGTTTTTGATTTGTGGGCAAAAGTCATTATGTAGGGCCAAGTGATAAATTAAAAGCAGGGTGAAAATTTTTGAATCGGGATTCTTTGATGAATATAAATACATAAAAAAAGAGCATCTGGCTGGAAAAAACTTTTTTTCCTCTCGTCGTTCATTTTGTTCACTCCTCCTCTTCTTGCTAGCTTTAACTGGGTGTATTATGTGTGTATAGCTTTAACTCTCTCTTGAAACATGTCGCTCATAAATCTGTCAAGTTGAAAAACTAAACGAAAGGTTCTCAGAGAAGAGCTCAGGCTTTTGCTGGTTGGAGGATCAAACAAGAATTCAATGCAATGTCTAACTAAACCAAGAGTTATATATTATCACTGGAGAGAATGAACTTTTCTCTGTGTTCTCTGACAGCCATACATCTACTCTACTCTTACACCCATCCACCAAAAACTAACCAACTAACTGACTAAAACTCCTGCGACTTATAGAAGCACTGAGCTATATTTATTATTTGCTGTGGACCATGGACTATTGATGGCTGGGATGATGAGGGAAGCCCATTTTGTCTTGGGTAGCGGTGTAATAAATATAATTTGTGGCAGTTTTCTAGTTCCTTTTTAATTTTTCTGGTGGTACTATTGCTATTAGGACTCTGCTTCTTTTTCTTATTACCAATTATAGATTTTATTATTTAGTTAAAACTAAGTTATGTTGAGAGCATATGGAGGTTTTATGTGCATGATTTTAGCAGCTAGGATAATTCTTCAAAACTCTGAAAGTTAATGTTACTTTTGTGTACGGATTTGGTCCATCGGGAAGGAGATGTTATGGGATTGATTTGGATAGACTCCCACTCAAATCACACAAGAGCTGACATATGGACTTCAAATTGCGTCCAAACTTAACTACCAGGGAACACCTAATGTTTAGAAGTGTAATGTGCATGGCAGTTTTAAATAAGAGTAGATGATACTAGAGGAGGCCGTAAATACTTTATCAGTAAGATGGGAAGTAACACGGTAGATACATAATAAGTTATAGGGATAAGCATATAGAATAAGTGTAAAATAAGAATGATGAAACCTCCGTGTGACTGGACTTAGGGAATGGGCGATGAAGTAAAGTTTGGTTGAGAAAAGAGTTTCGAATCAGTAAACGTGACCACAAGAGAATTGTTAGGCTATTTTGTCTAGAGGATGAGCAGGCGGACCACGACGGGATCGGGATAAGTTATGGCTTTTAACTGATTTTACAGATCAGTTGGTGGATTGGATTTGGATGGACGGATAGAGAGAAATGATGAAGAGGTTGGTTGGCTGCGGGTTTGAAAGTTTCAAGTTTTTTGAAAGCAAAGTAGTATTGAATTTCAGATGGATGAATACTTTTAAATGTTGAGGAATTAAAAACACAGTTGACTCCAACATAAGTAAATTAACTCAGAGTTCATGAGCATGTTTATTCTTATGTACTTTCTTCTTCCAATCCCCCTCGGTTCTTTTTGCATTTCAATTGAATGGGTTGAAAATACTAATTAAATTTCGGAAAGGAATTAACTTAATACTTCAACTAACTATCGTACAAGCGGTCAGTACATTACTTTAACAGTATCGGCATCACATTGTCCGTCAGTATCCGAAACAATTCTCATCAACAACAAAACAACAGAGTTAAAAATCTCCAATCTTAATCTACAAACTAATGGATCAAAGCTGAAAAAGTAAATTTCCCCAGCATCAATAGATAACTCAAAGTACGGCAATAATTTACCCCACCGACACGCCCATCACATTCCTCCAACTAAACCCATCAGTATCACAAGATAGAAAGAAGACAGGAATCAAGCAAGTATAAAAGAGAACAGAGAGTTGATGTTGGAGCTCCAGGTAGACACAACAACCAAACCAACAACAGAAGAATAATATAATACAATACAATCTCAAGCAATTTCTATTCCACACCAGATTATTTATTTGATCTGAAGTCATCAACTCCCAACTAAAGGATAAAAGTTACATCGCTCCAAGCACATCGTGTCGTGAGATGCATGAAGTTATAATATGCAAGAAAGAAGTTAGTTTATATAAGGCTTCTTTAAGTATAATTCAGTCATTCATTCCAAGAACTAAATGAACCATCAATCATCCATCAATAAATTTGAGTGATTCATCCCATCTTTACCTACCTACCTACCTTGCTTCAATCTCCGATCCAACTTTGTTCTTTGGTTGTGGCTGATCAAAGCCAAAAAATAACAAAAGACGATTTACTTACAGGTGGACTGTCAGTTTTTCTACCTGAATTCAAATCTCCATAATCATCATCAACTTCATCTCATCTCCAGGTTCCAAATCCAATCACGAATCACACTAAACAACAAGTCTTCATTTGAATAGCTTACTACTTACTACTGCTTCTATTCCTTCCTCTTCTTCGTGTAGATATAAAATTACACATGAACATAAACCAAAGTATTTTTACCAACTTTAACATGTTGTTCTTGTATGTCATCAAGAAATATTATGGCATACGTAGGCTTATGGATTGAATTTAATCTAAAAGTTATTCTGGTAGTTCTATTCAATTTTATGCAAGTCAGTTTAAATGCAAACTACTGTGGTTGTGTAGACGTACATGGCTTTGAATTTGACTACGCTTTATTAATGATGTATTAATTTTATTTAACAGTTAACAATTCAATCACAGCACCTTGCTGTTGCTCGTCTCGGTGAAGATAGATGATGCACCAGAGCCAGATCCATATAAATAATAATAGCTCTTTTTATAATAAAATAGACTGATCATTAAAGGATTGATTTGGTCGAAATGAATGATGAAAGGATGTGTTGGACGGAGGAATGAAAGGGATGAAAAACGTACAGAATATTTGATTCCCACGGCTCAAACATGCCTAATAAAGATCTACAAACCACTACACTGAACTGTCTTTCCGTTTTTGCTCGTGTAATTAAGAAATATGTGTTTTTCACTAGATACTGGACTGCTGCACTGTTGGAGATTTAACACTTTACTACTCTCACTTTAAAAAGCTAGAGTCAGAAGGAACAAAAGAAAAGAGTTAGTGGTAAATGATAAATGTTGAATATAACAGTCTGGTGCACTGATTTCAGCCTACTATTCTTACTCACCTGCTTATGTTTATTAATGCATGTACCTTCCTGACAGAGTTAAGTAAGCACAAAAGCGAAAGATAATCATATCATCATTAAATCATCGGTCGGACTTGGACAAAACGCTCAGTCTCTGGATATCTCTTCTTAAGAATCTGTAGTTTAGTAGTTATTAAATTTAGTAGCATATTCAACTTTATACAACTTCCACTATCAAAGATAAGGCTTATCACTAGTAAAATAATATCAAATTAAATATGAAGTTGTAAAGAGTTGCTGGAGAGTTATTTTTTATTCCATCACAGATGCATCACATTACGGTAGGCTGGACGAGCGATCAGTTTGTTGTTTTTTAGACTAGGATTCTGGTCCGTTCCTTGAAGGCAAATCCGGTGTTCTTGTGTCCATATTAGTATTACTTAGTCTACCGCTGTTGTTGGATTTGAAGTCTGAAGTTTGTTGAAGTATATAAAAATATGCCTCGGAGGTGATTCCCCACTCAAAGGAGTATCTCACTAGTCGTGTCCACATCTGTCAAATGCCTTTCATCTTGCTCCTTTTTATTCCCGATGTGACAGCCGACGAATATTCGATATAGGATTGACTCTATCTCCTACTACGACTTCTGCTTGTTCTTTTAAGATGATTGCTATAATATGAAGACAAAGTTATGGCTTACTTTATTTCATTTGGTTGATTTTATTATTCTTGTACATAGACTTGTAGTCAAGTTAAAATATTAATGTTGACCACCTTTATAAAAACTCATTTTTATACGCCAAAGGTTTTGTAGTTAGATCTTCAGATCATCATCATCCACTATTACTACTCTGTGTTCTCATCGTCATCTTCTTCTCAGTCTGATCTGCTTGAAATGATGAGCAAGAAGAAGAGCTGACTGAAGAAATCAAGGCATTCCTTTGAGACAAGTCTCACTCATCTTCTAAACACTTTTTTGTGTTCTATCACACCTTTTCAAAAAAGTGAATCGAGAATAAAAAGGTATTGGCTGATGAGCTTATGAACAAGGGATGAAGCATAGATCTAACTTAGACGAATCTCAGTCTATCTATAAAGAAACTTTTAAAAGAGTAGAATGAAATGATGGACGGATGGAAATTGTATGTATTATTCTGACTTAACTTTGATAAATAGAACTATATATTTGGTATTCGCCGTAAGAACGAACTACTGGCTGTGCTGTGTATGTGTAAAAGAAAAAAAGTACGTTTATTAAGCATCTTTTGTCCTTTCTTTATAGTTTGATGGGCCAGAGGCCTAGCATTAGCATGATTGATGGTTGCAATGAAGCCATTGATGTCATTTATACTTTTGTAAAATTATAGATTGATTAATCAAAAGCAAAGGGAAAATTCTTGAGTTAATTGACAAGATGTTTTAGTTAAAATATTGGTAATATTAGAAGGAAATGTAGTTTTGTCAATTTTGCTCATGTGTAGTTTATCTCTAATCCTGAGCAGATATAAATATCGCACGATTTCAAGTCAACCCATAATTATCTTACATTCTGCTATGTGATAAAATATAATCGCAAATCACATCTATCTCACCGTTAACTTTCCAATCACTACTTCCCACTCCCACACTATATATTACCACTACTACTACTACGAAATTGACTACCGGATACCGAAATAATACCCTTTAAGTAAGACATAATATATCTCCATGATAGTGTATTAGAATCTGGAAAGGAAGAAGTAAGTGAGGGAGCAAACATCTCATTCAGTTTCTTTATCCTTCCTTCCACTTTACTTCCACTACTATTACTACTTCTACTCCTTCCACCACTATTCATATCCCTTGAGAAGACTCAAAGTAGAAAGATGAAGCCCCATGTGTCCCATCATCTAAAGAAGCAGAAGTAGCAATACTAAAAGAAGTAGATCCATCCTAACAAAAAACCTCCATCCTTTGATCCCCGTGTCCATAAGAGCAAAAATTAAACCGAGTCCTTTTTATATATACCTAAAAATCCTTAATACACTTGTGTATGTTATTTGCTTCAATATGTAAGTAGATAACCGTCCTTTCAATCTCTTCAGAAGTAAAGCAGAGGCTGCGGTAGTCTTTTGTGAATTTGTGGCAAATATTGTTCCTCCTTGCCTACCCTAACTACAATGGTAGTCTAGCAGTGGCAAATACTGTGGAGGATTCTAAGCACTGTATACCACATTTAATACTTAAGCAAAGTAAGAAAAGTTAGTCAGGAGTATATAGCAGAAATGGGAATGGAACAATGGAAATGTAAACTTAAAAAAATAATAATAAAAGCGACCCAACTCTACGTTTTCATTCCACCCTTTTTCTTTTTGTTTATAGATATCAGGGTGATAAGAAAAATCCATGTATTTGCAGTGAAGTGAGCCAGGGTAATAGCAGCCGAGTTTTGGGAAGAAATACTCACAATCTCAATCTAAAAGCGTATAATATTGTAAGTAAGGATGTAGGAGATATGATCCATTCTTTTGGAATAAAAAATATCAGTAGTAGAAAAAACTCAACTCTTTCTCTCTAAATTGACTCTGACAATTCTTCAAGAGTCAGAGTTCACTTCCCTTTTCTCATCATTTTATTTCATAGTAATGTTCCATCTTGGTCCTGACTTGACTGACTTCTTTCCATCACTCGAATCAAATTTTGAGGTGGCAGGCAGGCACCGTTTCCCTTTCTGTTTGTTGGATGGATGGAGGCTTGGTTTTTAGATAAGATTCGATATAAAGAAGGGCTCTAAGGTTGGTAGTTGCCATTACCACATTACAAACGAGGACAATTTTCCCCTTCCGAACGTTTTCTAATGCTTTTAGAGCTCTTTTTACAATCTTTCTTGAAGATGAGAGGGAAATAATGAGATGAAGTAAGACAGACAGGCAGGTTAGCCAGAATCTTGTGTACTTTGCTTTGGTTGGGTTGTTGGGTGGGATGGGATTGGATGGGAATTTATATTATTAGAAAAATCTAATCGGAAGAACTTTTATGGAACTTAGATTTACAAGATTATAATTTTTTAGTATCAGTGCCGAGTGTTCAACTTTTGAAATTTGAATATTTTCTTTCTTGATGGTAGTTAAATAGATGTGTTTCCCTTTTTGACGTTGATATGATAAAACATTAAAATTATACTCATAGAGTATTGCCAAATCCAATATTAACAACCTTCATTATGATTTTCAGAATTATTTCTTGACTAACTTTACCACAAAAGTTCAAACTATCTTTTAAAATGAAAAGACGATATGCTGAGACACATCAATCAAGAATCAATCCTTGCCTTTTTAGAATAACTCTTGGAGAGGAATAGGACCTGCTGCTATGATATGATAGCCCTATCCAAGTTAGTAGCAGGTATGCAAATGCAATAAAGCACGTAACATGCACACCGACTTTACCTCCTACAAACTAAAACTTCATTTCATTCCCCCCAGCCAGCATTGTTTGTTTTTATGTTACATTTATTTTATTTGTACATCTCAATCAAACTCATCACCAACCCATCAGATCATCATCATATCATCAACTCATCACATCCCAATTTCCATTTGAATCCCTCTCACTTTTCCATACCATATATCTCTCATTAAAAAGCATGCATCCTTCCTTGATAAAACAGCATAGGAGAATCATCATATAGGAAGTCCAAATAAAATAATCAAATCACAACCTCCAATAATAAAAGACACTTAGCAGCAGACAGACAACAAGCAACCAGTTTAGCGTTTAACTACAATCTAATGCAAGGTGGCCTGTAGCCGGGCCTGGTTGCTCTTTTTACTATGCTATGCCTTTCTATCGGGGGTCGGGTTAGCTTTTGAAACGATATGAATCCATTAGAGTGTATTTTACTTCTGAACGCCGTTTGTTCCTCCACAGATATTCAGCCCCAATAATGCAATACAAATACAAACAATTCAACCAAAGCTCCTATTCAATTATAAACTCGTGTATACCCACAGATTTTACTTGTATTCCCCATCCATAAAAATAACAAACAGTACACTTTAGTAAATGTGCGACTAGTCAAGCGTCTCTGCGTATAGAATGTACAAGTTTCAGGAAAGAGCTAACCATTTACCATACCATAACCCACCTTCAGCTCTTAGCTTGGACTTGGACTAACCTAAAGCTTCCACTTATTAGTACAATCTAGTAGTAAGTAGTGAGTAGTAACAAGTTGTAATACTGTTAAGTGTATCGTAATAATAAAGGAGTAACAAGCTAATTTTAAGCTCTCACAAAAAAACAGCGATAGTCAATGATATTATTATTAACTACATTCAACATCACTCTCTGACTCAACCTTCCCATCGTCATAGTCAGTGGTAATGGTCACTTATGCGTTTTGGTGTACTCTTCCAGTCCATCATCGTCTCATCTCAAGAATCTCATTCTGAAAATACTATGTAGGTAAACCTCATTGCTATTTTGGGTACCAAATTCCAAGAGTTTCTGCAATTTCGAAGTTATTAGGACTAAATTTGTTACAAGTTTAGTGCTATCTTAGTGTCCGCAGTCCGTAGTCTTGCTCAAAGACTACGTCCAACCGTTTGACTTCGAGTGGTTCAAAATTTAAGTTATTGAGTATGGGTCCGCAAGCCAGGGTAAAGTTACCTTAGGTTCGGCTTTATACCTTCTAAGAGGGGATTTCGACTACCGTTGCTTGCAGCATGCAGTACAGTGGTACAGCTTACTTGATTATTACGAAGAAGTTGAGGTTCAGCTCCAATCTGAAGACGATTGTATGAAGATCGCTAAGATGATCATGATGATGAGTGGAGCAGTGACGAGGGCGATATTACCGTGTGGCAGCAATACTCTTCTGGATCTTGGGTTGAGTTGGGGAGCAGCGCACACGCGGGATACTTTCCGTCCATCACCGGGTTCCACACTCAGGCCCAAGTGACGATCAGTTGACAGGTAGATTTCACAAAGGCAACATCACTCGCTCCAGTCACAAGCACTGGCTCACAATACGCTCGCTCCGTTGGTACGTTTTACACGTACGTAGTATCATGTAGTAGTAACCGTTCCATTCCACGAAACGGTTACTGTTCTTCGAGTAAGAAGTGCAGGCTGAGACAGAGGGATACCTCTTGTCTGAGAACTAGTATCATGCAGTTGCATGCAAAAGGTTAAAGAAAGTGAGCAAGATGAGACGATCTTCAATTGAGTGAAATTCTCAAATAAAAATATGTGACTTTTGACAATTGAGATTGAGAATAAAAAGGATAGAAAAAAGATCTCTTAAAGGGCTTGTTTCTCTTAAGAACTGAAAGTATACTTTGTCCTAAGAAAGGCTCGAGAAACGGTGAATTCTCGTGTGCTAAAGTAACGCGGGACTTGGAAGGAGAAATCGGGCACTTTCTCCGGCTTTTTCATATCATCAGGTATGAATGTAACTTGTATACGGATTTATATAAATAAAACCCAGGTTTCCTCCGTTCTTGAGATTAGCTTGAGATGATTTTAAACCGTTAATAACTATCTAAGAAAAATAATCCAGTATTATCTTGTAGAATAATTTAGCTTTTTAAACTCTTCCAAGATTAATCAAACTATGAGATACAAGCAAAAACATAATTCAGAACATCGTCACTTAATTACTAAATAATTCACTAAAGTTGAGAAATATTAAATAGCTAAATTACATAAAACAAACATTTACTCCAAGGAAAGACTTACCGAAGCAGCAGAGAACCAAAAAGTACTGAGAAGACATTACCAACCAATTATAAAATATAAATCTATCCCTTATCAACCACCATTATTACAATTAACTACTTAATGAACTAAAAGAATTAAACTAAACTACTCAAGTATACAACAATTTACCTATAATTAAACATTCAAGCGATAGTAGTAATAATTAAGCAGCTTAAATTCATTTATAATATTAACTCTCCGAATTCAATCAGCCCAATCAAGAAACCAGAACTATGCTATTAATATTAAAACATGTATTTAATTAATATTTAATCAACCGCAAGTAGCCAGTGAGCTTCCTACCTCAAGGAAACCTCCAATTAGCCCGTCTCAAATTACTTATTACTAAAGTCTACTTTATCTTCAATCTACCTACTATTCAATATTCAATACCAACTACCGACTTAAGCTTCAATTAGCAACACAACAGCAGAAGTAGCAAGTCGAAGATGCCCCGAAGAAAGCAAGACTGTCCTAAGCGAATGAAATGTAAGTAAAATGATTAATTTTTACAAGTAGATTCGTTTACTTCACTCTCACCTAGCATACTATTTAGATTGGTAGATTTATAATAATAAACGTAAGAAAAACTTCTACCAGCATCACCCATAGTTGAATCAAAAGAGTTGATCTTCTGGGAAAACTTTTTCCTATTCAGCATCAAAAATAGAGAACTTTTGCCCTTAGGTCTCATCTCATCTCAGTGTTAAAAAAGTAATCTAGATCACTCATAGGGTAGTGTTTGCTCCAGATTATAAAAATGACTTAATTGCCTGTCTGCAAAAATTCCCCGAAAAAAGATGCTTAGCTAAACTGTAGCCTCATCTTTGCTCGTCTCCGCTCGAGATTATTTTAAAAATTATTACGAAAGAAGAACAAATCTTTCACTTTTAACAACTTCTAGCTGCACAAAACTACTACTCACTTTTGCCCTTCGTTCGTCAAGTAATAAGTTTTGTAACTTGCAGCTTATGTATGTACTACATAGACTGACTCCTCCAATTTCTTAGTATACCTTTCTTGATCTTCTCTCGGTTAGTTATTCGTTCAGATTATGTATTATTATGTATACAATATATAAATACATTACATTATAAATAAAGGAGTATAACATTATAATATTAGCATTAAACAAGTAGAAAAGTAGTAGAGAACTCTCCTGTTTTGTTGTTGTCTGTCTGTGACTGACACATGTCAGCCTATTTAAGATTAGTTGGTTGTTGACTGGCTGGTGCCCTATGCTGGCTACATGGCCTGGGCTCTGTTCTTGACAAAAGCTCTCTTTGTTTTAAAAGAATCAGGCAGAGAACCACCTATATGCATTATTTAGTACATATAATAAAATAATCCACTGGCCAATATTGTACAAGAAAATAAACCAAAATAAGATAGAGACAAGTTAAAGGGCTTAAGGTTTCTTGTTCATCGCTCGTACGTAAACTCAGAAAGCAGGAGAGGGATTTCCCGTATTCGGTATGGAATTGCTTAGCCGAGTACAACAGTAATACGATTTTGCAAAGCATAATGATGAGGAGAGAAAGACGAAGATATTGGTAAAGGCGATGATGATGATCATGATGATGATCTCGATCCTCTTTAATCCAGTCCAAATCCACCTCCACAATCCAATTTAACAATAGATAACGTTTTAACTTTTTATAACCGTCAACCATCCTCTTATGCATTGAACCATTATTATTGCAACAATCACAATCATCTTAGCCCAACCAAGTTAGTCTACGTAATATTAATTCCTCGTCTAGTTATGAAGTTCCTTATGCTCACTTTACCATCATTTTACTTGACGAAGGATTGAATGAAATATTCAGCAGAGACAATAGATTTCATAAAAGTAGTGCTGGCTGATAGGATGGCATAGTTTTAAAGCGGTGGTTAAAAAAGTTAAAGATATTACTATTATATTTGGATTGAATATTTGAAGTGGTTTGGTAGTATTGATGGAGTGACTTGAGTCACAAGCAGAGATAGATAGATGGATAGAAAAAATACGAAGAGAAGAGTTCTCTTTTAGCTTAGCTTGCCTTGGTTCGTTTCGTTGTTGTAGTTCTGATTGACAGAGAAGGATCTGTCTTTGAGTTGCTCTTGGAGAATTGAAAAGAACGCTTCTCTAGTCACTAGAGGAGTGACTAGTAGAGTTTCTGCCGTCTTAAGCTTTGAGTAACTCGAACAATCAATTGCTTTTTTTATTTCATGGAATGTTCCTTTGTCCTACTAAAGTAGGAGGTGGTATAGCGAGACAGTGGATCTACTAGAAGTTGTCATTGGTTGTGGTGTGGTTAAGGATATATCTTTGTTTAAAGGACAGTGTCACTCTGTCTGAAGTTTTATCACCAAAGAAGATGTTTTATGTAGGGGATTAGCATAAGTTGGGAGATTAATGAAAGAATGGGATGATAAGATGATCTAGAAATTATGTTATTAAATGCGGGATGTTTAGCTGTATTGAATTTAAAACATGAGCTTCACGTAATTAATAAGCGATTTAAATAATTGATTTATATTTTACTTTTACCATCGAATATTTTAACGAGTGTTATTATTATTTCATTAAATAAAATGAGGTCAACGGAAAGAAGCAAAATTGAGATTAAGACTAAGACTAATTGAATTACTAATAATCGATTAGCTGAATTAAAGTGAAAAAGTAAAGGATATGCAAGAAAGAGTCAGTAAATTGAAACCAAACGCAAGTCAAGGTTAATTGAGAACTAACCCAGGTTTAAACTTGGGGTAGGGCAGAATAGTAAAATTTTTATTGCTCTCAGTAAGCTAGTAGGTTGAAGGGAATAAATGTAGTATAGCGGAGCAATACCTACCAGGGCATCAAAAAGGGTATATAGTTTTTTTTACCAGCCTACACATCCAGTACAAGTTCAGGTCGAGCCGAGTTATATATTTTCGTATTGAAAGTGGTAGTGGCAAGACAAAGTATAGTAGAATGGTGGTGGTGGTGGTGACTGAGAGATACTAAGATACGATAGAAGTCTAAAAGTGAAAAGTCTACTCTATATTTTGTATAGCATAAGTCTCGTGTGTGTAGAAAAGTCAGACAAAATCTCGAACTGGAAAAGTGTTTTTTTCTTTCATACTTACACACATCGTACACACATGCATGTATGCATGCATCCGAATAGTAGCAGTAGACGCAGTAAGTATGTATCCTTTATGTACATGTATGAACAGAAAGATACTTTCAGTGTAAGTAGGAGCAATGTCAATGCCAGAGTAACTACTACTGTAATACTTACTAAGTACAGGAAAAAGTAAGAGATGAACCACGTTGTTGCTCATAAAGACTCTCCGGCCTGTTGATCGAATTCGGATGAATGTAGGTTTTTTGTGAAGGTGTTTTTGTACGTAGTATTACTACTACTACTATTATTATTGCCGTAATCAATGGGGTTATTTCATCAATGCGCCAGAATGTGTATTTACTATCCGAGAAAGGAGTTTGCTTGGTGTAAGAAAAACATTCGTGGTTGAAAGGAGTATTAAAACGGTAAAGGTTAGTATTTTTAGTGGAAAGAAGGAGTAAAGTGAAGTTATAAAAGCATAATAAGGCTTGGTATATGCTCATGACGATTATGAAAAAGTGTAGTGGATGATGATGACAAGAACCTTCCTATCCTTCTCACAACTGCTATTACTAACAGCATAAAGTAGGGATGTCCTTTTGAGTGAAAATCTGTCTTCGAGTTTTTATTATGAAATAGGAGACTTTACTAAAATAGTTTTAAGATCAGAGTTAATATTTCCCTCGTTGTTCTTAACGCTTTACAAGGAGTGTTAGCTAGCATTAGTTAGTTCTTGTTCTGCTACAACTCTGAGGTAGCAAACATGCTGGTGGGTAGCACATAAGTGCTTTTGGTTTACATGGTCTATTGGGTAGGTAGGGAGATCTATACTAGGGTGAGATATTTTGGTGAATGTTAATTCGGTTTCCATTTTGAAGAGTAGTGATAGTGTATAATCGTTGGGAAAACACTGCATTTCTATAAAAGATGTTTGCCTGAATGTGTAGTAGTAAATTGTTAGGTTCGAATCCGAGAGAAATGCTTTCTCTTCTTGGTATCATCTCACCTAGCCCCTTGCGGTATTTGTCAAGATACAACCTTATGTAAAGAACTTATATCAGGGACGAGGAGTACATGATTTAGCAGATCATTCAGTCCATTACGTACATGCTTTCATCTTTTGGTAATCTAAAAAAAAGTCCATGAAGTTGCGAACCCCCTTTAAATAGGTTAGTTATCAATCTACCCAAAACAAAGCAGTAAAATGAATTGAAGGCTTGTAAACTTAAAGTTGTAATTTCCAAATTAAATAACCCAAAAGCAACTCAGTTAAAAATCTCATAACCTTTAATGAACAAACAGAGTTATGTAGCTCTGAAAGGAAGGTCTATTGGTAATTGAATGGCAAACTTGCTGAAAGCGATAAAACTAATTAGCCTAGCCCATCCATATTGTATGATTCCCATTTCAATGGAATGTAACACCTACTGGTTAAACTGCCAAGTTACCAATTCAACTAGCACGCACATATTGCACATCAGTACATACGCTTTATTAAATTACTCTTATCATACGTTGAGATCACAACAACTGCATTTAGTAGTTGAATTAATAAAGTCCCCCGAAAAAGCGACAATTTCAACTTCTCTCGGTCACAGTCGGGGTTTTAGAACTACATTAAACTTGATGGCAACCCTGTCCTGTCTATCCATGTTCTGTACATTACACTATTTCTTTTACTACTTCTTTTGCTTACTTACTTACTACTTTTGCTTATGCCATCGTATCGTATCCATTCCAATCCAATCCAAGGGAATGAGTAGACGAACGAAACGTCTTGGTCTCCTCTCTGCCTGTGTTCAATTGTATTTTTTAGCCGGACAAAAAAGAGTTGGATGGCTGGTTGCTTTGAGGATGGAGTGAAGAATAAAAAAAGACGTCAGGGCAATTTCTGAAACCCTCAAAATTTATGATGGCATGAGAGACAGCCGTCATAAAGATGAGAAGGGGTGAGCCACCCCAACTTATAATATAACATTACCAACCAGCAAAATAAGAATCCGACCGACCGTCTTATTCTCATTTCTTATAACACTTACTTCTTCTTGCAAGTTTTACTACCAATCCAACTTGAAACTATGCGGATCAAGCTCCCTTCTTCCTCCACTCTGATGTGACTGACTGAGAGGACTCGGTAATAATATTAGACATCTAAAAAGTTTAGTTCTATTTAGTTTAAGGTGGCAAAATAGCCCTGTAAGTGTCTATATCCCACCTTGAGATATTATTATCACCATCAGCAGAAACAACAGATGAGAGCTTTTTCTGTTACTTTGTGTTTTTACTTTAATGCTCAATGCTCAGCACAAACGGGGCTTAATATTTTTAATACAGCTAATACAAGTAATAAAGTAGTTTAAGCCTTGGATTACTTGTCTATAGGTAGGCAGGTATGTAGGAATGTTAAATTTTAACTTAGTCTGTGTAGTTAAAAGTGGTGGATGCTTAAGAATAGGATGTATGTATTATGGTAGGTATAGTTGATGGTTGGGAACTCTTCCCATCCATCGTAGAAGACGAGCTGGGGCTAATTGTCATAATTAGTGTCCGTTTACAATCGAGATGAATTAGATGATGAAGCCCTAGGCGAAGTTAATGAAGGGAGGATTTAAAAACAAAAACTCTGCTTGGTTGTCTGTTTCGTGGTCATATCCACTTCCACTTGAAACCTGAGTGCCGGTCTTGCTATTGCGTTGCTCTCGTAATACATTTATAGGTATGTCTATGGCTGTTGCATATATCTGACAACTAATCCCAGGTAAATATTCCATCAGTAATAAAATAAAATAAACTTTTAGAGACGAAACCTAGGATCTTGTAAGTAGGAAGTTATTGTTTCTGTTGTTTTGACTAAGCTTCTAATTTATCTTGCAAGGTCAACTCGTGGCAAGTTTTTTTAAACCTTTGGCCCTCTGACATGGGTTCCTATTAATTTTACAAACTTATGCAAATGCCGACGACCCTCCGTCCGTCCTCTAACCTCACTTTTAACTACATTACCGTAGCTAGACAAACGTATACAGTTTTTCTTACTTCGATCTACCTAGAGCTGGGTGGGATATCCTTGGCAGTGATTCTAGATTCACATCCATCTAGTAACTAATTCTCAGTTGCTTTCAAGCATCCATCTTCATTACTTCAAAGCTCAATTACTAGCAAATAATATTGCTTCAAAAAAGCAGACTAAACCCAAAGAATTGAAAAAGTCTTTAAAACCACAACAATCATTAAATTGCAAGAGGATGCTGATGATATCATGATCAGAAATATTTAACTTGGCAAATGACTCATATAAATATCCCTTCTTATCACTAAAATGAAAGTGAAAGCGTTTTACTTTTCACCTAAATGTAGCAAATATCCGTCTTGGCCAATAATACCGCTTATACTCCTTAAACCCAGATACCTACATAAACTAACCTTCACTTAACACTGACAATGAAATAAAAATAGATTTCTTCAACAATTTCTTCATTTGTTTCTTACTCCTTTCTTGATTTCCCGTCATACAATCACAATCCTTTCCTGCTACTACATATCTCCCTACCTGCCCGCCTGTCTGTTTCTTTGATTCCTAACTTTTATATAAAAAAAAGTCTCCCACAACTATCTATCTATCTACAGTCCAAATTCATCCATCCCTTCCATCTTCTATCGATACTTTACTTATCCTCCTTAGCCTTCTTCCTCTTCGTCTTAGAGCTGTAAAGGGGATTTCATCGGTTATATCTCCACGGTTATATCGCTCTTGAGCGTTTCATTGCTACAATACAGTCTTCAGCTCTACTACACAACTATCTGTCTTTTAGCTACAAATGATAATACACTAACTGAAGCAGTTGGTTAGTATCGGTCGTGTCAGTCGGGTTGGCTCAACTCTTCTACTCGTCTCTGTCTGAATTTACTCTAATAGCCGACACTACGTCTAGTACGACATAGTAGTAACCGTATGTGTAGTAAAAAAATAAGTAGGAAGCAGTAGTAGTAGTATTAGATGTAAGATGTTGCAATATTAGTAGTAGTAGTAGTATAAGTAGCAGTAGCAGTAGTAGTAGTAGTAGCAGTATAAGTAATAGTAGAAGTAGTAGTAGTAGTAGTAATAGCAGTATAAGTAGTAGGAGTAGCTATAAAGGAGTAAAAGCAGTTCCGAACTCTCTCTCTCTCTCTCTCTCTCTGGTTGTGTTGGTCTGTGTGAGTTGGAAGGTTTGCTGGGAAGAAGTTGGAAGTTGTCACTCATTGTGTCATCGATTCGTGGCCTGGGCCACTGTTGCCACGTTGAGGTCTTGCTCATGTCAGTCATTTCCTATCGATCCGTCACGGGTTCCGAGGACGTTGCCAGTCATTTCCTATCGATCTTTCTCTCCTCTCTGCCTTTCACTCTCTTCAACTACAAACTCTCTCCACCCAAAACCCAGCATAACTTCCACCTCTTCTACAACCAGTCAGCATGGTCCAAAAGCCACTTCTTTCTTCCACCTCTTCTTATAAAGTACTGAACTGAGGGAAAGTAGACGAGACGAGCGCATACAAGCTGACTGACTACTGACTGACTGCCTGACTATTCCTTCAAGAGAGAGAAATAAAATAAATGGAATCCATACTTACAACCTAGAACGGACTAACGTTCCGAAAACTTTGCAACTAGTTCTCTTTTCACGTCCAATGTCTGTCTACATTTCGCCTTTCCCCTCCGTCAGTCCGTCATCTTCTAGACGTGTCCTAAAAGTAAATCCGTCTTGAACAGTCGGACAAACTATTGATACTGTAATAATATAAAGAGAAAGTAGGATGAAGGTATTAGAGAGGAAGTAGTAGTACGCTTATATGCGGGGAGGGGGTGTGGTCTCTATAAAGATAATGAGTATATCTCATCACTCCCTCCTATTGGTACTTGTAAGGTTCGGCCGATTCTTAAGGTTGGGTTATATTGTATGCTTAACTTTCATAAGAAGAGTGGGTGGCAGTTGGTAGTTAAGAGTTTTTGATGGCTGGCATTGACGAGCGGAGTTGGTATGTATGGGTGGAAGTATGGACGAGTAGTTTCACCTTTTGGGTAAAACATGTATACAGAAATATGTTGTACCGGATTTACTGGAAATACAGCTCGGGCTACAATTCACTGATGGGGATTTGAAAGGGCTGTTATTGAAGGAGAGCTGTAATATGGGGATATACGGTACATTGCATTTGTCCGATACAAACTGCAGCATGGACAGGTTTGGGTTTGGGTGGGTTGATCGGACAGAGGAAAGAGTTGAGATGAGATAAATGGACCCATATAGTATCTTCCATGAGATATACCAATTATTTGTTTTATTAACTGCAAGTTTATCCAGATAGGACTACTGTATTGCATTGAATTGTATTGGGAGTCCGTTTTTATATATTGAATAACTTTAATGGACTATAAGGGCCAGAAAGCCGGGAGAGAGAGACAGACAGTCGGACAGAAGTTTAGGTCGGAGCTGAGGAGACAGATGATGATCTTGTGATGAGGAAATGTCTTGCCGAGGATGTCCGAGAAATGGGTGTCCATCTGAGACTTTCCTCTTGTGTTCCATTACCCTCGTCAATGTACGTATGTAGGGATTTTATTTCATTCGAGGATAGGATTAGTTGCCAAGATGAGATGGAAATGCATTATAGTTCAGTTGGGCGTAACAAAGAAACGTGCTTTGCTACATGGGACGGTTGTCTGCATCTTACAAAAGCAAATTCTAAGAAAGGATAGAAAGCAGGGTGGGTGTTGAGTAATATTATGTACACGTTCAGGTAAGTAATTGTGCTAAGAAGCGACAGTGGCAAGGAGATGAGATATTTCATCCGTATCTTTCATCATCGGCTTTACATTAATGTAAAAGTATAATATGCAGTAGCTAAGATAGATATGTTAGGGTTGGTCAGCCCAGATCTGTCGGAGACAAAATTGCAAAAGAATGAATCGCGAGAGGCTTTTATATTAAGTAACAGAGAGAGAAATTTCCAGAGATTGTTGATTAGACATGAAAGTGTTTTGATCTACGATGCATTATATTTGCTATGTTACAAATCCCGTGGGCATGAGATGCTTGATTCCAGACTAATAACTAAAGAAAAATAAGAGAAAGTAATACGGGGAAATTATCCTTGCTTGGGAATGTTTACTCAATCAACTATTAATAAGTGTTCAAATATGAATAAAGTATTTTTAAAATAACAAAATAAACAGGAGTCGTCAATATAAATAGAACGCTTGGATAAAGCATGGAGCTAAACCTTAGTTTATTGTATGGAGAAAGTCATCCACCAATCTCAACTGGCCCCAAAGGCCGTCTACTGTTGGTAAACAGTAGACGGCCTGAAGAAAGGCATCATTTGGTCATTCCTGTTAAAATTCACGGAAACATGTTATATTATTATTGCTTCCTCTACGATAAGAAATGTAAAAGGGGTCTACGTTTTTTTTCAAATATAAATATCATAAAAATGTGTATAATTTAATGTTATATATTATTCAATTCAAACACCCAAGTGAAGTGAAAAGTAGGTCCTACGAAGGGAGAGAGTTTCTCGTTGTAATATCGGATAAAAACGGTTGTCTGACCTATAAATGGTTTTTTTCGTTTGGAGTTCAAACTGGCTTGAAAACAGTCCCACTTGTTGGGCTAGGTTCTGCTTCAAGCATGCTGCTGCCACTACTAGGCCTAATACTACTGCATGGTTGCTTTCATGGCACGGGACGGGGACTGGTCCATACATGTATATTCAGAGTTTAAGCCGTATCGAAAGTTGTAATAGTAGTAGTAGGTATGAACATAAGTTGGTATGCGGAGCGAAGGTTGTGTTGCGTTAGGTTACTTTGCGTTACGTGCCCCTGATTTGGGAAAACGGGTCTCTGACTTTAGCTCTTGGAGTCTGAAACCTACTTATGTATTTACTCCTCTAAATAGATATATTCATATCGTACTCAGCCACCACTTACTTAAATATAACTCAGTCAGAGCAGAACAGGGAATATAAAGCTCGCTTACTCATATAAATACCGAAGATATAGATATTTAAACTCTCTCCCTTCCTCTGTTCTTTTGTCGACATTGGAGAAAGATGCAGAGGATGAAAGAGAGAGGTAGATTCATTCATGGTAAAACGCACATGGACTCCTTACGCTCGGCTTTTCACTTTTACTACAACACAGCTATCCTTGATTTGATAAAACCTTTTCCTAAAATCTCAGTGATGTAAAGTTACGTGTTAAAATCTAGTGTCTCAAGGTCTACGCAGATCTTTTAGTCTTTTTTCTAATACCCAAGCCAGCCCGTGGCCGACTTTCTCTAGGTATATCCTGTAGGAAAGAATACTTACAGGTGTAATTTCTTCTCAGGTATGATGGTTTAGTTTACACTCTCTGGAGGAACTTGGCTTGTCAGTGTCTCGCCCGGCTAACGGTGTTTTAGATTTAATGAGGAAACCAAAGCCGGTACTATGATGCTTATGAAATCAAAGATGCATGTTTTTTTTCTGGGCTCGATCTCAATTATCTTTTGTCGGACCTGTAGAAAAACGCAAAAATCAAACAAGCTTGCTTATACTAATAGACTGTTAGAAGTTTGTTTTTACGAGTTTTACAGCAAAGGTATATGAGATATGATTCTTAAGACAGATGGATAAAATAACAACAGGAGTAAAATTAATGATGGAACAAACTCTTTCTTGGGAAATAACCTTTCAAAATAAACAGCATATGACCATGTCTACTCTCCGGCCCATGCGATTAGTAAACAGTATTGATCATACCTTAAGTTGACACAGAAGGACATGTGTACTCTGATGAATACCTAATGTAGAACTATCCATCGTAGAAAATAATCATTCATACATAATCAATCAGTCAGCTAGGCAGTAGTGGCCTTCGTTTGGACCACCGCATCCTCTACAATCCCTACATTCATACTGTGTGCCATAAGCTAAATAAAATCCACTTTTCGATGAATTTGCATGATTCCGTCCAGCATAATTCATACCATTATATCAAACGGTTAGATCTACCACGATAACAATTGTTCCATCCAAGCTAATAAAAACGACCTCTGGTCCGATGATCTCCTCTTGTCTGATTCTAAATGGCTTTGGTTTTTACTTATTGTCAGTTTGTTTAAAGAAATGGGAAAAAGTTGGCCAGCCCAAAGTGGAATAAAGTATTCAATGCACTTTTAGCCAATACTACTGCTACTTTATAGTTTATTTAATTTATGTTATGAACCTAAAGTAGAAGTACGGTAAGTTATATTCAGTCTCTAGATGGATGGAACAACTTGGCCATCATCAGGGCGAAACATCAGGGAGCAGGAGAGAGAACTCAACCTTTATGTGTCACTCTTAATGGCAGCCATCAATCACTCATTCTTCTTCCGTTCTTCTCAAATGTGCCACAGCTTTTGTCCTGCCTTTTGATTTATGATTTACTATATTATATTATTGCCAGCAGAAGTCCCTCCTGCCTACAACATCCCATGTACTTTTCTCATTTAACTTGGCCATCAGGAAATATACATCACTCACTCACTCTCACTATAACTTAACTGCATGTGAAAGAAGAGTAATGCAAACTCAAACTATTCACTCCAAGTCCACTCAATATAAAGGAGTAAGGTAGTGTTTTATTATAGTCTAGTGGTTAGTTTGTATTTCATGGCATAAGGACCACTTGTATGTTTGTCTTTGGCTATGGGAAATTTAACTTTGTATATCATCCATTAGTAATACCTATTTCTCTGCTTTTGGTCTGTACTTTTCATCCTTAGTATATATTATAGATACTAATATTCTATTTACACACATGCACACCTTTTTCCTCCTCGCAACCGAAACATATAGACAGACACTGTGAGAGGAAGAGATATTATGTAAGCGGTTCCCATAAGTTAGAACTTCGGAGCATGAAGTTATAAAAATAACGCATTAAATGGATAGTAAAGCCCAAAGTTCAACTAGACAAAGTTCAACCTGCTTGTAAGCAGAGCTCAAGCTTGCTTTCCAGCTCACTAATATGCTTTTCGGATGAAAAAGGTATTTTTCAGCTCAGTAAAGTTGCTCTTTAGTTGAGTTTGATGGGGGCTTTTGGATAGATGAAGGTAGGAATGAAAAATGAATTTTTACACCGGGATATAAACGCTCCGTGGATGACAAACGAACACAGTTCACTTATTCACAATCATCAAGCTGGGGCTAGGCCATGCTATGTGGCGTGATGATCAGGCAGTCAGGATCATCATCATCATTACTTATCTCAGCATCTTCCAGGACAGCCTAAGGTGGTTGTTGTTCTTGTAGAAAGCAGGAGTAAAGTAAGTAGTATTACATCTTATAGTAAGTTACTGTAGTTTAGTTGTTCTTGTCGAGTAAATAAGTAGTAATAATGATCCTTCATCATCATCATCATCATGAGCTATTATAAACTGCAGAGGATTTTATCCCGACCGGTAAGCGGTGTCATAGGGACATATTATAGCAGTATCAGTTACAGAAGGATAGGAACGCGTAACTATATTGAGATATAAAATTAGCCCGAGAGACATTACGTATTAACCACTATTTGGATATGGGATATGATGAGTACAAAGCAAAAAAAAACCCGGAGTAGTAGTAGAATAAACATTTAACACGACAAGGCAACTTGTATAAGCTCATAAGGGACTTATTTACTCACTCACCTCGTTCTTAGGGTTCGGTTAGTTAGTAAAGTACTCGTTGATCTTGAGGATAGATCTGTCACGGGGAATACCCTTTTATAAAGCCTTTTATACAAGAGTACCACACCATCATCACCAGCCACCACGCTGTTGAATGCTTACGAGTAACTTATCATCTTCTCTACGTATAACTAACCACTCGATGGGATGCACTACTTACTCCGTTAAGAACTACACTAGCTTAACCGGCTAGGTCGAGGTTAGCTATGCTGTGGTATGATTTTGCTACTCGGAAAACAGATCCAGAAGAATAGCTGTGGCTTACTATCTCTTCCTATTCAATTGCATACAAAGTTTTTAGAGCAAACTTGTTACTTTCTCCGATTCAAACGTGAGTCCGAAGAGTAGCGGTGGATTTCATCCTTATCATTTTACACACATACATTCCATATTTTTAGCAGATGCTGACTAGGGAAATTTGGAGATGAGGAAAGGTACTTGACGTTTAAGGGATTATAGTTGGATTATATCTTGAGATCATTTGTTTTCTGGATAATCCAGTACTGTGAAAGGAATTATATAGGATCAAAGGTTGAAACATGCATGGATGGATGATGATACAACGTGACTACGGCGAAACGAAGATCCGTGAAGACAGAAGGCTTCAACTGTGGATCCAACTTACCCACTGCCGTAATCTCAATTTATTTTTGTAAAAATGTACAGTAAAGAACATAGTTACCTACGACGATAGATTATAGGTGATTATGATTAAGCAAGCAAAACTTAGTTGAGGAATGAAGATCCTTCTCGCTATTCATTCAGACTGACTGAAGGGGAAGAGAAATAAAATAAATGATATTACGAAATGTTGTTTAGGAAAGGTAATAACAAATGAATGGGCTGACTCGCTCAATTGGAAATATGCAAGTAAGCTCATACCTGCTACACGCTGCTATTACTAAATCCAATCTAACGATAGTCATGCATAGAATAGGAGAAGGAGCTGCTGTGCTTTATGGTTTGGTTTCACGTTAATATACAATAGATGAAAGAAGTGACCAGTCGACGCATGAAATATTGATTGATTATCTTTTTCTATTCAGAGAACATGGAGTGAGAGAGGGAGAAAAAGTCAAAAAGTGAAAAGCCCTTGATTTGATATATTACAGGACATCAGGCTTCAGTCAATTTGTATACGACAGAGTCAAACATAACTCAAAGTTTACCGACAGGTGTAACGAGCATTTATTACATTGTTATTGTTTCGTCCCTTCTTCCAACAACCTTTGGAATTTCTCAAAAAGAATAGAGCAAATCTTTTAAAGGTGACAGGCTCAATAGGATTTTACGTACTTGAGTTAGATAGAGGAAGTTAAGTACTTTTTGGTCCTGGATAGGGAGCTTTTATGCAGAGGTAAGACCCTCTTATACTGAACGTTAAATGCATTTAAAGTATTAGTCCATATATCCGTTATCCTTACAAGGTATCGCATGCAGGTAGGTCATTCAGAAGATCGTTAATAATGTGTCTTATGGGCGGTTATAGGGTTTTACAAAGTCAAATTTACCATTCAATTTAAGGGCAAAATTCATAAGTTTCTGGAAAGCTCCTTATTATAAGTAAGTACCTAAGGATCGCTTTTTTCACGAAAGCGTACCAATAAATACCAGTACAGTATCATGAAACAAAGCAAAAATAGTATAGTAATAGTAAAGGCTTAAGTTAATCACTACACACATGCCCGTAGTATTATTACTATTTGAACGACAGATATTTGACATGTCACACGTTCCATTTGACTGAAGGATAGGATTGTTGTTGAGTTAAATTCCTTCAGCTATGTTATGTTCCATTGCCATCACTTAGAATGGTGAGTAAAGATCCTAAAGATTATCCAATCCGGAAAAGTGCCTGTGTATTTTACAAATATAATACAACTAAAAGCAACTCAAAGAGGCGTGTGTTACTCCCAAGATAATAAATACATAAAAGATGTCTAAATTATATTAACCCTGCTCCGTCCCTGCTTTCCTACAGCCAACAGTACAGTACAGTGTCATTTTAGTATTCCGAGCTAAAAACGTCATCCAAAGTCCTATGAACATCGATTGAGCACTTTGCTGCATAATCACTGTCCCAATATTACACAAAGATATAGGCAATATATATCCAATTTTTGCAATTTAGATGAAAAGCACAACGACGACCGACAACAACTTTACTAATGTAACAGAACAGGATTAATTCTAGTAGGAGTAGACATCACAAGCTCATGCTGATACCAAGAAATAAAAACTCGAGAAGAGATCAACCATCCAGTTATTTAGTACACATGAAAGAGAGAGAGTCAGGAATGACGACGGATAGGATTTGACTTGTGGAATGCACCTTGGAGAGTGAAGGCATCAATCTGATTCTTAAAATAACTGCGGAATGGCAGATTAATAGTTGACATGTGGTGCGAATTATATATCACTGACGACGACGCCACTTTTCATTACACTTTACCTTAAAATAGCCCAGATAGATCAACCTACTAGTAAAGAAATCCCTTCTCATGCATAATCCATCTTTCCCCAACTACTACAATCCATGGGATACGATGGGGTATCCAACGCAGTTTACTAGCGAAAGCAATTCAAAGCAAAGTCAGTATATCTATAGTTTTCAATGAGAGTTTGAAACCCTTCAACGAACGAACGAGGATCAGTCATTGCTTGAGCAGTTTAAGTGAAATGTGTCTCCATGTCTCTGCCTTGTTTTTTCGCAACGAACTAACTTAACCATACGTTCCTCTAACATTCGTTTACTCTCTAGCTTCTTAATAATAGTTTTTCATCGGGTATCATTATTATGACTGAGACAACTTGGCTCGATAAAAATCCTTCTGTAATGGTGGATTTACAATAGTACTCATGAATAAGACGATATCTGAGTTACCTTTCTTTTTATGTGTAATGTTATTTTGACATGATGAGCTATTATTCTGTTGTGGTAAATAATATTCGTTGTGTGCATGTGTGAAAAACACAAACAACTACACATAATAACATGTATAGAGATAATAATAAAGACGAAGGGAAAGATACACCCCTTTTCCTCATCTTGGGTTTGATCATCCTTTTATTCCTGGTGACTAATTTCCCAGATTATCCCCGATAAGAGGGTACACTAGTTACTGCTACTACTACTTCTATTCCCCTCGTATAAACTTATGAACACATGTCTTATTTGTATTCATACAGTACAGCATGTTTATTTACACTTAAAAGTGTTACTATTATAGACGTATAATAATGTTGCTCACTAGCACATGATTTCATTGCATTGCTACCAGCAGTGGCAGTGGACCTCACCTAAGTGAAGTCAATCCAGCATAGATTGATCGGTATCAAAGTCTGAACCCAACAGTAGTCAGACTCTTCAGTCATTTAGATTTTGGTGAAATTTTATCTAACCTTCTATCCAAACAATCACAAGTATCATTAACACCATTATTACTCCCAAGAGATGGGAAGGAAACACGAAAAGGGGTTGCTTGACTTAATAAAGTGAAAGTCTATATTCATGTTGAATGAATCCACATTAATATGGATTTACAGTTAGATTTGACATCCCGAAGTTTTATTCAAATTTATTTTGTCCTCTACACCGAAATCCCATTGAGATTAAGTTCTACATAAATTAAAGCTAAAATAACGGACTCACATTGATTAGGAAGTGTAATTGCAGTTTCAGAAAGAAAATATTAGTAACCTCCCTGCCCTGGGATAAACTAGAAAAATAATTCGGGTCGACGGGCTTGGTTACTTGAGTACTTATTCTATTATTATTATCATTGAAGAGAAGATAGAACGCTTTTTACGTAGTAAGAGTTAACTAAAGATGCAATAAACGTAGCAATGTAAATTTTTTTAATGTAAAATGTTATATTACACGTTAGTGGAGAAGCTAAATGCCAAAAGAACTCATTTCATCTCTTCTCGCCCTGACGATAAAGCAATTACATCCTTCTCTCATTTTTCTGTAGCTTGTAAACTAACTTCTTGGTACACAAGTAAAGAGGAGCAATAAGGCATGTGTCAAATACAAGTTTGATTTAAGATTAATATTACAATAATAAATCTGCCACCTGCCTACTTACGACTACATGGTATTCTGAATTAGGCAATGGGAAATAACATTCTGTCTGATGATATATTATGCATTTATTTTGTACATGCACACACATAAAGACTAACCAACACTACAGTATTATTATTATTACCACCACGAATGAAAACTACCCATATGAATGTGCAATAGATTATGGCTTTTATGGCCTATATCACCTCTTGACACTCATAATATATTTGGTCTACAAACTCTCATATTAGCCGTAAGTTGTTGTTGGTTCTTTTTAATGTTGGTTAACTTGACTTATCCATCTCACCACCTCCTTCCACTCTCTGTATGTAGCCAAACCAATCGAGCAATCTCACAAATCCTACTCTGGTCTTGCCTCTAGTTGAGTGAGATCATCAAAACCTCCATGTCATCCACATTGATGTCTTATATCCATCCGTATCACGTTCGACTATTAAGGAAAGCATCGGTTACCTACTTAAATACATGTTTGATATGACCAATAAAACCACTTGATTTCGGTATCGATCTTAAAGCCTAGTGTACTTTATGATATCCTTCGTTAATACTCATTACGGAATCGACTATTTAAAAAAATGACTTTTCTCCCTTTCTTTTCTCGTCAAATAGAACTAGAACTAGTCATACAATGCAATAGATTGGATAGTTTCAAACAATAATCAAAGCTGTAAATCATAACATCATGTATGCTATGCAGATGAATCGGAGTCATACGAGGGTAGCTCGTTTCGAAAAAATGTAATGTGCTCGTTCCAAACAACAATGCTTCATGTAGATTTATGCTTTGCTCTTTCATCCAAAAGCTCTGAGCCCATTAAAGATGAAGTATTTATTGCTCAAAATCCACGAAAAATATGGATGGACAGACGGATGGATGGACAGACCGACGGTTTGTTATGTCTTATGTCGTTCGTTATGTGTCCATTACACTTGGCATTACTTTAACTACATGTTATATGATATTATAATATTACTTGGTTGTTCGTGACGAACAACCATTGAAAGTATTAACCCCCCTCCCCCCCACAACTAACTGCTGCTGCTGGAGGAAAAACTAAGAGTTAGTTTTTAGTACTGCGGCGGTGGTGGTAGGAGAGATGTTGGTCTTGTAGCCAAAACTGCTTGCTTGCTGCTACCCTTCCCCTTCCTCCTGTGCATGTAATAAAGGACCCAAGACTATATTTTATAAATGGAATAGAGAAGCAAAAAAAGGGCCATTTGAGTTGTCAGAAACGGTAAGAATTATATATTTTGGAAGCGTTTGATGCCTTCAGTGAGTCGCCCCGTGATGAATCGCAGACTCAAAACCGGGTGAATTATGTGACAGCTTTGATGGCTTTTCTCCACATTCTCTCTTCTTGCAGGCAGGAGAGGACAGAACGAGAGCCAGCCAACATTATACATGATCCAACATAGCATAGGGAATTACAGCTTTTATTATATAAAACTTATTATTTTATTATTCTACTGCATGTATGCTATTCCAAATTCTGCTCCTGCTATTACTTTCCTATCGACGACCAAAAGCTGGCTAACTATTTCTACTTAGAAGACCAACCAGCTCCAAAAGAAGAAACTATCATTATCAAAACTATCCAAAAGCAAACTGCTCTTTGTGTGTATATGATAATAATGTAATTCCTGTCCTGTTCTATTACTTTTACGACTACGTGAATGAGACGCTCGGTTCTAATGGGATGATAGGGTGTATAAGAATAAGAGATTGGATAAGAAATCGCTGAGTTCTACATCGCTTGGTGTATCGTTTGGTTAGTCCCCTTGAAATTGTAGTAAGGTAGTAGAAGATAGAAAAAAATTATGTAGTAGTAGGATTGCTAGATGGGAAGGATCCCTTTGTCAATCAACGCGTCATGGGGGATTTCAACTGGACAGACTTGACGCAGTCAGTTGAGAGTAGCACGGTGGTGGAGAGTTGGATAACAACGCTGGACTTTTTCAGAGATTCCTCCTTCTGCTATGTGTCTTTGGTGATTTTATTCCTGGTCCTGTTTGCGTGTTGCAGAAGAAAAGTATGTAATATGGGGCTGGTTATCCTGTCCCTTGGATTAATGGAGAGATTGATAGATGGATGGATGGATACATGTGTGTGATATTTTTCTCAGGATTTGTCTAGGTAGTTATAGTAAGCTAGGTTCATTTCTTTGGGAAATACGCAGAGGAAACAGGGACATCAATCCTTCAATCCTTTACTTTGAATGACATGCATGACTTTTCATGAAAGATCTCACCTTGGTATGCTGGCCAAGAAATGAATACACTTGTGGGATTATATCGCTTACTTAGAATGATACGGATAGACAAGGACATAATGTAAAATACCTATAGCTTATGCAGATGTAGGGAGTAGGAGTAATACTATAAGTAGTATGAGTTGAGAAGGGATCGAAGGTAATACTTTTTATCAGAGTATGAGCATGGCATAAGCAGGGCATAGGTAGGTGGGTCTATTACACTTATCTCCAAGATTATAGTCGCATCACTCAATCCCTATTTCAATCTTTATGTCCGAAGAGAGTCATTAACTGAGAAAAAAAGTGTATTTATTGTCATTAGTAAACATTTCACTTGTCTCATAGCTCCTGAGGATGGGAATGAGGAGTGTACACGAGTGTAAATGTACCTAGGAAGGATAAGATCTAAACTTACGAAAAAATGCATACAGAAAAGTGACTACCTAGTCATTTTATGCATACGTTTTATTTGAATAAAAAAAGATGACGAGGATGACGATGTGCTCTGAAGGTGGTAATGAAAGAAATAAGAAATAAAATAAATACTTAAGAACTTGTTGGAAGGTAGGGTTGGGTTTATATTATGGGATATCTGGTGACACACACAGGTTTTGGTTCCTTGCTGGTAACTCACATAATTTGATAACATTACATTACACAGCAGAGAATAGAGTGCCAATGCTCAAGGTATTTAGCCAGCCCGTGTTTGTTTAAATGGAGTGTACTGCTTGCAGTGTGTTTTTAATGGAGAGAGATATTATGTGCATGTGTTATATGTAGTTAGTTATGTGTCCAAAAGTTAGTTAGCTGTAGGGTGACTATAACTGGATGGATGGCTGGGTGCTTAATGGTATGTGGACAGGGACAAAAGAGCTCATCTCACAGGATCATGATGGTGGTAGTGGCAGTTTCGGAGGAGGTATTATGTATCGAAGTCATTATAAGGGTGAAAACTGAAGGGAGACAGATGGATGGATGGATTGGATTAGGTTTGATTACTTTGGATGGATCTTGATTGTTGTGTATGTATTTTCAGGATGATGATGAGATGAGAGATAGGGCAATGACAATGCCATGACTGTATGTATGGGTTTTCTGGGTGGTGATCATATCACAGATTTGAAATTACTGTGCAGTTTCATCAGTGTGGGAAATAACTAAAATGTATCTGAATCTGTGATAATTTGTCCCCGTCGTGATGATGACTTAGGTTGCGAGCTTTGCAAATATTATTTTGAAGAGTAGGGTATAGACATTTTTGAGTATGAAGAGTCTAGCTGTTTCCTTAAAATTGGTTTTATAGAATTTAAAAAAGTTCTCTTTGTAACTTTGTTCTCTCCACAAAGAAGCTACAAATAACGCACATGTATCTCTCAACCGGAGTAGGAGGACCACTTAAATTTTTTCAAAGCCATTCTTCTTCCGTTGATCTTTATTATCGAGATCTAAACAGCTAGCCATGAACGATGAAGAAAAAGTAGAAGAAATGAGTGGTTTAGCTATCCTCAGATATAACTCTTGTGAGCTTTTGGCTTGGCCTGACTCTTTGGCTGGACTGCACTGGTGAACTGACATAATTTGTGGCAAAAGGTAGTCACGTAGGAGTGTGGCCAACTGGTCAGTCTAATCAACAGTATATTTCACTCATAAACTATATCACAAACCAACATCATGATATTCGTCTTGGCTGTCGGGTTCCTGAGAACAGAAGGCAGGGAACATTAGAGAAGATCGAGCTAGAGCAGTCTTCAGTACAATTTTATATCTCACAAGCTCTGAGAAATGAATCACTCTAACTCATTACATATGTGACTCGGTCTGAAAGAAATCAGAAACGTGACAGGTCGAGCAGCAGGCTATCAAATCAAAATTGGTTGGAGTTGGTTTAAGTAACCAACCTAGAAAAAAGGCAAGCAAGAAAGACGCACCAAAAGAAAGGAACCAGATAGATAGATTTGTGTAGGATAGTTTGATGAAGAAATAACATAGTTTATTGCCAGTTTTCTACCTACTAGAAACCATAAATAACGCTGTTTGAAAGAGCGAATTTCTTGAGGATCAATCCAGGAAACATTTTCATTTCTTGGGAATCTCGGCTACTTATTATACTTTAGCTGGCACGGCTGTACGTTTAATTTCCTTCCAAGGTGTTTTCATTCACTCAAAAAATAGGATGCATGCTGCTTATATATAAAATGCAATTTAATGCAAGGCAGCTATTCAATATTTGACATGAAAAGTTAAAAAGTATTTTCAAGGAAATTGGCATTTTACAAGCAAGCGTGAATTTGGAGAAAACATGAGGTGAGATTTGTCAAATGAGTTTGAGGAATTTTTCTTCCTGTCACATGTCACTTGCCTTGGGATAGATGCATAAATAATTTAATATAAATGCATTACCTCTGTATTATACTCCATATTTGATATAATATCTTCAAAGCTCTTCAACATAACTCCAAACTGTTTAGTCTAACTGAAAAACTGTATTTATTTGTCAATCAGCATACAGCACAGGTGTAAGAAATATATGTTAAGAGCTTGGAGATGGTTTTTAAAAAGTTTCTGATCTCTGCTCATACATCCACATGCCACACAATCTTACATGCTGCTGACATGTACGGCCATCAGTTAGTTTACATAAATTACATGTAAATGATAATAGCAATACAAGGATAGTACGAACTCTAAACTACATAAAGGTTCTCAAGTTTAAAAGTAAAGTCAACGAGTTTTTCCTTATACCAAATTAGTTTGACTTACAGCTTGTGAAACATTACTTTATTATCTCTTTTGCAGCTGTCATTCAAGTGAATGATGATTACTGGAGGTGACACTAAAGTAGATTTTAAGACTTGTTCTACTTCTATCCTCCTACCTAACAGTAGTAGTAGTAGTAAATAGTAGTAGTTGTAATCTCAAGAGGGATTTTATTACTTAAGAATATAACTCTTTTAAGGGCTGGTCTCTCTCTCTTTGGTGAAAGAGCAGGAGAGTAGAGTGTGCTTTATTGCTCTGGTTAGTTGTCATTTAGTTTCGTACCTACTACCTACCTACTTACTTTTAGTAGATTGGGATTACAACTTACAAACAGTTTGCTTGCCGATACTCGAGTTGATAAAAATATAGCTTTTCCTCTCCGCTTGACAATATGTGTAATAACAAATAATAAATGTAATGCTAAATCTTGAATCTGCTAAGTACACCAGTCAGTAGGAACCAGTAGTAGTGATTGGTTAGTAGTTGTAGGAGCGGAGGGTAATCCAGTAGTAGCGACGACCCTACATAAAGTAAGTAAGGGACAGACGGAAGGCCAGCCAGCCCATCTTGATCATGATCATGATGAAGGAAGAGTTAAGAGACTGTAGTAGTAGGAGAGATTGTTTTCGATAGATTCGCATTTGAAAGGAGCAGGAAATGACCCAAGGATTTATTTTGTGGAACGTTTATTCACTAAGATTTATACGGGTAGTAAATTATTAGCGAAAAAAGGTCTGATGTTAGATCTACTAATGTTGGTACTGAAAGAAGCTCTCTATATCTTAGCTAGCTGAACTCCTACAGTATGTTCTTCTTCTATTGTAACTCCGTCCGTAACTTCTTGAGGGATTTTGTGTAAAACTGTCTCAAGATACTTTCTATAAGAGTTATTACATATTAGTTTATGTGAAGGAGAAGTTTCAGTTAGTGATGTGACTTATAGCAGAATAGAAGAACAAGTGGGACGCAGTCTAGAAATTTGGGAACGGACGGAATAACCCATGAAAGAAAGCTCTCTCTCTCTCTAGATGAGTAGCAAAAGGCCTAAATTTGGAACTGTTTTTTCTCTCCAAGATTTAAGCATTCATCTTGGAATTGGAATAAGTTGTAACTTTTTTTCCAGTTATTTTCCACCATGTTACTGTACATATTTCATTGGAATGAAGGCCGAGTGAAATAATAAAGATTTATATAAATGGAGAAAGAAAACAGAAAGATGATGAGGATGCAGATGATTATAATAATAATAGATACATATAAGGAGAGAAAAGTCGGTGAGTAGTGAGTTGTCGGTTAAATGGGATTCTTGGTAAAGGAAAGTCATTGGGTGGTAGAGAGATAAATAAATGGGAGAAATTATGGGATTGTTGTTCTCTTTTTTATGAGACACAAGCAATAATTATAATTATTGTTATGAGCAAAAGAAAATAATAATAGCTAGCAGAGAATCAAGTACTAGTTCTTCTTGTTTTACTAAGTACAGTATTTATATTCTGGTAAACAGGTAAGAAAAGCAGGCCAAGTGGGCCGAAAGTGTGTGTAAATAAATGTAAAATCCATGGATTTATGTGCAACCTTTAGTAAGGAACACAAAAGTATAATATTATAGGAGAGTTGGACAAGCCTAGAAGAATTAGAAGTAACGTCGAAATAGTAGGGACAAGAAGAAACAATAAGAAATAATTAGAAACTAGAGAATAATGAGTTATTGATGAATGCTCATGAGCCAAGGTAAGGTAGGCTTTGTAATATGTTTCTCTAATATTACACGGATGAACGAGTTACTTTTATACCCCTTATGTCGTGCTTCCCTTTGTATCATTTAGGACGAGATTATTTCATTTCAAGTATTAGAATAGCTAATACTTGGATGAATATGTCTGCACAGAATACCAACATATTCAATCTACATCCAAGTACGTACATATACAGATTAGCTTCATAAAAAACAAAATGCTGCAATGAGGACGAATACTTATGAGTTGTAAATAAAAATCATGAGAATCGGAATCTGCTCCTTTCCTCTGTTGTTCATCTGCCGATATTATTTATTCCATTATTATACTACTACAAAAATATTTTCTTCTACTTCTAAATAATAATAATCTCGGTATCTATCTCCGCTTATGAGGTGAGGTTATCCTTACGTGCGATAATAAATAGGGCCGTTTTGAGTAGTGTGAGACGAGCCTCGGATCTCACACAAATACACACATATAGAACCAAAGAGTTGATTTCTGTCTTGGTTAAAAAGTTCTAATATCCTGCCAAAGTACATATAATTCTAGTAATAGTAGTTAGTTAGTTGGTAGTATAATGGCCACGAGTAAAAGGAATATAAGGTAGAGGAGGAGGGCCGAAAGAATAAAATAATATACTTCTCTAAGTATTGGTATACTGTAGTAAAAGAAGTAATGTAATGCTGCTCGAAGTCTCCTCGTTTTTTGAAGTTATTTGAGTGAGGTTGTTGGTAGGTGCATATGAGTTATAGCCCTCATAAAGTATGGAAGGGGGTGGAGGGGGGTTCACAGAATGTCACTTGTCAAACATAAATCTCAAAGTCCGCATCTGAGGGGAGGGTTTGGGCTACAAATCTCTCACAAAAATGCTTTGCCGTGACGATTTATTGCCATCACGAATCACGCCGAACTAACGATAAATTTCTGGTTTTTCTTTGATGGAACCTCCACTCCCCCCACTGAACAGTCAACCTTAGACACATCTCTCAACTAAACTAAACTACTAAAACCTTTAATGCTTACTAAGACTACTTAGCAATCTAACTAACTTTGGACTAAGTTTAAACCCCCACTCACTCACTTACTTGTGCGTTCACTCTCTCTCTCTTTACTTGATGATGAATCCACCAACTTCTTCCTACTTTTTACTATGAACTTTACTTTTGTTGTAGGATTCCTCTTCGAATGCCAACTCACAGTCACATAGGTGATAATGATATTATTATTTTGGTATGAGAAAGAACTAAACACAGAATAGGACAGAGTATTATTTTTGTTACTAATTTAAAATGAATCGCATTGGAATCATCATCCGTATCCCTGTGTCATGATGTGGTAGCATTTTTAGGCAGGTTCTGTTATTCTGTGCTTATGGATATCCCTTATTCAAAAGCTCAGTTCTGTTTCGGATGATTGCAGAAACTGTGATGTGATATGCATGCTACTTTACTTTTACAAACTGTAAGAGCAATTATCATGCTAATTGTGAAAATAACTTTTTCCTACCTGCTTAGCTACCTGCCAAATCATAAGGCTAGGGTTGGGATATGGGCTAGACGTACATGTAAACTATGAACTTATCTTGGCTGTAAATCTCTTGTAATTTGAGAAACAAATTTATCCCTAACATAAAAAGGGAAGGTGGCTATTAGCCAGAACAGAAGAAAGTAGGTAGCCGTAGTTAGAAGGGTCGGACTCGGAATACAAGTCTATGAACTATTGAAAGCCAAGAAATTAACTTTAAAGTTCTCAATTTCACAGCAAATTAGGAAATGTCTAATTTTTGCAAGATTTCATTCGATTTCTATCATTAGCGGAAAATTAGCGGTAGAAGGGCCCACTTTAAAGTAAAAAGGAGTCTTTATTGAATAATAAAACGAAGTCTGTAATATATCCTATAGAGTTCATACCTTTAAATGTTTAAATGTGAGTAGCAGTTACTTATATAGTATGGTAGTAAGTTAAAAATTAATAGCTAAAGATTGAGGGTTGATTTGTTCGGCAAAGTTATGTAGTTAGTAATGAAGTTTCTTGAGAGAGATTTAATATTTTCTTTAAAAAAAATGCAATACACAATACCAATAGCCTGCTTATTGCATATGTCTGCAATCTATTAATGAATCATCCCATATATCTTCCTCCCTTGTCAGTCAAACTCATCTCATCTGTAGGAAGATCTAGAAAATTTACGTGCCTCGCTTATTGGATTCCCTCGACTCGATACCAGTAATAACATAATACAACAATGGTACTACTGTTGTAGACTCACGACAAACGAAACGATACCTTTTTCTCATTTACTTCAATTTCAATGCATAAACCCTATCCCCATCAACCTCATCTTCTGCGCTTATTCATACACGTATAAATTAGTAACTTGGCATTGGACGAGATTCGATTAGACTGGACTGGGTTTGGGCAGGATCCTTGAAAAAATCGATAAATCAAATTAAGAAATATGTAATTGATGTAGTTGTTGACCAGCAGGTTGCTGTTCCTTGCTTTAAATTAGTAACTAGTTGGCCATCCATCCATCCATAATATAACTTGGTAGTGGAAAAGAAGATATGCCAGCTAGCTAGCCACCAACCTGATTCTTTTTTCAATAATAAAATCAACCCCACTTCACTTTAAATATGGACAGTTTGAAATATTTAACACGCTTGTCTCAGCCCAAATTCATATTCTTTATTACCCTCCACTTCAATCTTCTTCTGCCTAGCCTACCTATTGAATCATAATTTCCATCTTAATCGCATACGTCTACCACTCCTGACATCCATAGCAGCAGCCGTACAACCTCTTCTAAATGTTGACTGACTCTAAGCTGCGAAGTTAGTAAACGGCTATTGCTGATGATGACGATCTTTAAAATTTTGAATATTAACTCACCACCTCTAATAAATAATAACCAACAACAGCAGCAAGTAAAGCAGTAAGGAATATTACAGTAATGTTAGTTAGTTACATGGTTCGTCGTGCATTAATTCATCAAGCTAATCCACTACACAAAGGTTACCCTCACGGATCTTCAATATTGGGACTGTCATCTTGAAAGATGACTTCTAGAACATAAATTTAATAGAGAATGTGTCCGTTCCATCCTACTTTAGTTTCTGCCTGTTAGCTATATGGCTTGGCTGCTTGACTGCTGTTTAAAACGTACTTATTTTGAGCAGGTGATGCTCACATTTTTCATACGGGCAGTAAAAGCTTAGGTTGGTTTTTAATCAACCTTAATTTATTACTCAAAAGCTCCCTCATCAAGCAAAGGTGACACTTTTTTTATCCGGTGAGAAATGCAAGATCATGATGTTTTGATCTACTCTCCTCGTCCTTCTAAACTTCCTGCCTAAAGCTAGACTAGACTAGTGCAGCAGGGATTATCCAATTGAGCAACCATACGTTACATAAATTATTTAACCAACTTGAAGACCTAATTTCTTTAAAGTATCGAGTGGGGATTTAAGATAAAGTACACGCTGTTTCTGGATAAATAATGATTTTTTACTTTTGAATTCGAACTAACTCAGACGTTATGAACTGGCTACTTCGACCAAAGAAATACTATAAGATATAGAGAAGATGAAGTGTCAACGCTTGTTAGATCGTTATCCACACTGGCAAAGCAACGATGCAGGTTCTATTTCGCTACATAGGTCTACGTTAACGTATAAATCTGTGATACAAGCTGAAGGAAAGCCCCTTATTCCTTACGGAAGTCTCGCATCCTCATGAACCGACGTAGCGTTGATCTTGATGGTGTAGAGCATTGGGTTGGTTGGTTGGACCAGGTAGATAGATAGATCTTAATCACTACGAGGTTTACCCGTGGTAATGAGAATCTTGTCACAAGTGGCTCTCCATCATGTAAGGATTATTAACAAAATGCCAACCAAGAGAATCCAAACCGTCACAAATGAAGCAATCACATGGGAAAACATGCTTCAATAGATCTCTTTGTTTCTGTCACGTACAAAAAAAACTCTCGTACTTCATGGTCTTTTCCTCCCTTAATACTTCTTTCCTGTAGTAGAGACTCGTCACCGCACCATATTGCAGCCAAACCACAACTACTACAACCAATAAATATGTACATTTGGGTACATTAGATCGAATAAAAATCTATGAAACAAAAGGAAACGTTTATGGATTATGAATCAGAGGAAAGAGCAAAATCTCACAATCAGACAGGAAGAAATGATAAGTATTTTCTTGTGAAATAGCCAGGCGTAGGTTCTTACTTATTTTGTGGTTTACACCTTTCATTGCAACAAAATTGTAAGCATGAGATCGTAAACTGTATCACAGATTTAGATTATTGTACCATGTACTGTACTCGCACTAGCATGTTTCTGTGCTATAAATTTAAACTCTGTGGCAATTTTTATAAGATATATATTTTCCAATCATTGATCGTAATAGTTTTCGTAGATATATACCGAATTTGACAACCCGTCCAAGGTAATGCACGTAGATCTTGGCTTAATCAAGATGAACACTTTTATATCACCTTATTGGCACCATCACCACTTATGCTACAACCACCACTACTACTTTTACTACTACTATACTTTTATCACCTTCAGAAAGTTATCTTTTCTAATCTATCTCCAATCCTGATCATCTCAGGTCCCAATTTCAGACGGATATCTAAGGTGGCATGGTGTAATTAGTAGTAGCTGTAGGAAGGAGTTGCGTCTTTTACTTGTATTAATGATCTAGATAAGATCTCTCGGGTAATAATAATAAGGAAATGTCCAGATCAGCAACTACGCGAATTTCTGACCACACGTTTTCGGTTTTAGAAGTGAAAAAGCAATGATTACATTAACTTAGGTGGTTTATCTCCCGTAACTAGCATGCCAAGCAGAAGATGAACCAACATAGCGTAGCCGTTGATTACAATCAAGATGAAACTACGTATTTCTAGAGACGTAAGCGTTATTATTACAGTCATCACTCCCAGCAAGAGCAATATAATGGTGTAGTCACCATCGCCAAGCTCAAACCTTGCTTACTTGGACTTGCAACACAAAGCGTGACAAGAATCCTTGCCTTTTGATTCCAAAGAAATTGTTAGTTTTCCGGTGGGTTCGGAAAATGAGCTGATGTCCGTCAGCACCCTTTGTGCCCTCCGTACTTGCTTAAAATGTCACCAACTATTATTACATATATGCTCATGTCTTGTCCAATGTTCCGGATTTAGGTAGTTCATAAGTTCTTTAGGAACCTATAAGAGGTAGGTTGATTGGTCAATACCAATAGCTAGTAAGTTGAGTTGTTTTGCAGAAATGTTTTCCTCTCGAGCTAAAGCCCAAGTAGTCCAACTAAAGATTAGCTTATGGTGGACTTTACGTCAGTAAAAATGGAAAGGTTATAAAAGGGAAGGAAATAATATTATGTCTCGAATTGGTGATGAGGATGGCAAAGTGATGTGATGATGATGGTCATGAAAAGTCTTCGAGATGGATGAACGTATTTTCTTGTTAAACTTTTAGTTTGTAGGGATGAGACGCGTCTCCAGTAAAAATTACATTAGAAATTACATTTTATCTTATACTTATCGTTAAGGTATCTTATAGTTGTACCTTCTGTAAGACGATGTAGTTCGTAAGACTTACTCAACTATGTCTACGACTATTCCTAACAAACTTGTAACTTTCTCTTCGCAGGGGAACTCGAGAACGCAGAGGCTTTAGCAGCAGCCGCAGCAGCAGGCCTAGATGGACAAGTCAAGAAGCCCGATGGGGTCAAAGGGGGTAAGTTAATTGAGTTAGTGTTACTTTACTACATAAGTTGAAGAAAAAGTACATGATTTTGTGAGAAGGATGAAATGACCAGAGTTTGTGGTGATGTATGGACGGATGGACGTAGAAGTTATGGGTTATGTTGGGTGCTTCTATTGGGTAAAGTGGAGGAGACAAATTAAGAGGTATTTTTTATGTTTTCTACGTGTTCACAGAACTGTCTGGAGGTTCGGACAATGGGGATGGGGGATCTGAGTCGGATGATTCGGTAGAAAATGTACCAACGGGGACTTCTAGAGAATCTTCTAATTCGTAAGTTAAACCTTAAGATGATCATCTAGTCGTTATGCAACTATGAAGTGTTTATTGTACGCTATTTTAATGTAATTATTTAAAATATAATTCCCCAGGCCTCCCACAAGGTCACCCCAAAAGAATGGAGCAGTTCTGGATTTCAGTCGGGGAAGTAGCAATTCTGCGAGAGCCTCTCCAAGCCGTTCCACCCCAAATATGAGTACAAGGACTCCATCCTCAACTCTCGTTGGAGACAGCCCTCTTGATCTCTCTGTATCTCATAAGAAGCCCTCACCCAAAGAGGATGAGGGTCCGGTGAAGAAAATTCCAAAGTGGTCAATAGACAATTTAGCCAGTGGGAAATGCTCGTCTTGGAATGGAACTTCACCCAGTCCGGATATGAGTTGTAAAGCTTTAGAAAAAATGAGTGAGATGACCCGTGTGGGTCAGTCTGATGCCAAATTAACTTCGCCCGTCAGTAGAGGTACATTATAATATTGTACAGATCCATACCGAAAAAAATGGACGCCGTTTATAAACGTTTGCATTATTCTTGACACCCACAGGTAGTACAGGTTCGAGTTCTTCGTGGCAGGCACAGTGGCTAGCCCAGAATTCTACAGGGGCTCGAGACATCTTCAAGTGCGTTGTTTGTCGAGCAACTTTCTCCACATTGGCTGCACTGAGTGTCCACATGAAAGAGTCAAAACATGGACCTCCAGTAGCAAATCTTCCTTCACCAAAAATGCAACCCCAAACTTCCCCCATTCATCCCCCTGTTTCAACCCCGACAAGTTCAAATGACTCTTTGCTACTGAAAGGTACGGGATGCAAGGGTAAATGCCCCATAATGATTTGGAATTTAGTAATCCTATGATTTCGGATCACCCAAAACATATTTTATCAAAGGGTCTTTTTTAATTTAACAGAAACAGTACAATTACCAAGGAAGCTAGTCAGAGGGCAAGATGTTTGGTTGGGCAAGGGAGCTGAGCAGACAAGGCAGATTTTAAAATGCATGTGGTGTGGGCAAAGCTTCCGTTCTTTGGCTGAGATGACATCGCACATGCAACAGACTCAGCATTATACCAATATTATATCTCAGGAGCAGTTAATATCATGGAGGTCGTCAGAAGATAAGACTTCCTCAACCAATTCTCATGTCAGTGCTGTGCTTACGTGCAAAGTTTGTGATCAGGTATGTCCTCGGTTTCGGAACGTCCCATAATAATCGGGTTACGTTTGAAAGCACGAAATTAATTTGGACGTATTTATTTCTCAGGCATTCTCATCTTTGAAAGAGCTGTCGAATCACATGGTTAAGAACTCTCATTATAAAGAGCACATCATGAGATCAATCACAGAGTCAGGATCTCGTCGAAGGCAATCAAGGGAAAAACGCAAGAAAAGTCTTCCAGTTAGAAAACTTCTGGAGCTCGAACGGGCTAATCAAGAAATGAAGAAAGAAATTCGCATTTCATGTGAAAAATGTTCTGAGAAAATCCCTGCCCCCTTGTTCGTGGACCATTTACGGGTTTGTGAGAGCAAAAGTGTTCACGGTGGTAGCAGCGGGGGCTCATCTCCCCTAAAACCAACCCCTTCACCAAAGTTGGACCTTGAACCACCACAGGATCTCAGTGTTAGCGGTGGCAATAAAGATAAAGGGGGTGACGGCAACGATAAGAATGAATCTTCAGCTATAAATGCAATTGAGAAGATGATAGAAAAGTCATTTGATTATCGGACTGCTAGGAGTCAAGCTGCTGCTAATCTTGGGCCTAGTCCACCCATCGGAACCAGGTATTTAAAGTAACAAAAATTTACTTCAACTCGCGAAACAAAAGTTAACCTAAGCCTTGTTTAATTCCAGCATGTTTTAAATATTTTATTACATTGTTTGCAGTATTTTAAAAAGACTTGGGATTGACGAGTCAGTTGACTACACGAAACCCTTAGTGGATCCTAGTTTGGTTCCATTACCTCCCAAATATTCCATGACACCACGTTCCAGAAGTGTATCCTCGGACAAGTCTGAAGACGCTGTTAAAAGTCACATTTCAAACTCATCATCCTCTCCCCTTCTAGACACAAAAGACGAGTCAAAGTCTCCCCTTAGCCGGACTAAGTCTCCGGCCGATTCAGACGGGACATTAGAAGATAATCATGATCAAGTCCGTATGAAGACACCCACTAATAATAATACAATGAGTAATAAGAAAATGAATCAAAGCAGTCTCTCAGCCTTGAGCTCTATGTTTGAGTCGATTGGGGGTGGTGGGGGTGGTTCTGGAGAAAATTCTACGTCAAAGAATTCCTCGGCTGGAGGAGTCTTTCCAACAAACTCTCACCATCCTTTGGCAGCTTTGCAGAAGTTATGTGACAAGACCGAAAATACCCCGGCAGGAAGTGTCAACTCTAGACCCACTAGTACTTCGTCATCAAACCCCCAGTCATCTCCAGGTATAATATAGATTAGTGCTTTACAAAAATATTAAACTTGTTCCAAAATCATGAATTAAACGTTTTCTTCTATTACAATTTCCAGAACCGACCCTACTGGGTATGAATTGGGCTGCGGCCGCAGCCGCAGCAGCGGCTGCTGAGAATTCAACGGACGGGAGCGTCTTTAAATGTACATTCTGTGACACTCCATTCCTCTCAAAGGGGGCTTATCGTCATCATCTCGCTAAGATGCACTTCGTCAAGGAGAAGAGCCCCCCAGAAAATAATGTTATTAATAACAAGGAAGAGCCGACAATTAATAGTTCGGACTCTCCAGCTTCTAAATTTATTAAGTATACTGAACTTGCCAAACAACTTTCTTCCAAATAAATTATCTCAGAAATGTTTTCTTATTTAAAACTTATGAAATTAAAGAGAAAAGCGTTCATTCCCTTAATCCACTGTTGTTTCAAGTAAACCTTGACTTATTTAATAAATCATGCATCATGCATGAGAAATGTAGCCGAGAAACCATGAAAAAGAGCTTAATCGCTCAAGGACAACCCCGTCCTGAACTTGAAGACGAAATAAATAGGGGTTAGAGCTGATCACAAATATGGGAACTCAGGGGCTCATGGACCGTAACTGCGGTCTTATGCATTCCTCAGTTACACCGCGTCGCCCACGCCCCTGAAGCATCGTGAAGTCCTAAATCTGGGGTTCTTGAGGAAACTTTGCCTAAGATTTCTATCCTTTATGGACACAGTTTTTCGGAACGATTGGATGACAACATCGTCCAAGTGATTAAAAAGTTGCTTTCCCAAAAATAAGGGGTCCAGGGGCTGCAGAAGAGTGCAATAGTGGCAGAAGGTTTATATTACATTCATGTTATTAATTGCTAAAAGTTGCCTATGAAGTACCTCATTTCTAGGGTAAGGTCTTCATCATCCTTTCTTTGTGGTTAAATTGTAGTTTTAGAATTTTAACAATACCAAAGAAATAATTTTATTACAAGGAATCTCTCTCTACCAAACTGCATAAAGCCGTCATCCATTCACTGAGACAAATCATCCAATCCTACACGAAACAAAGCTTCTTCAGTCCCTTCTTCATAATTTTTCTTTCATGAATATACTTTGTAGACCGAAGTTACAATCACAACACAATCCGCATTGTTGTACAATTCTTTCATTAAAAATCGGTTTATCCTATCCGTCTCCGCTGTATGTATGCAAACCAGTAAAAATGGGAACAACAGGTAACAACCGAATAATGATCCAGTCTATATATTTTATAAAACTACAGGCCTATTCCTATAAAATTATCTTCTAATAATCATAAAATAGCGTCGAATGCATATCTCCCATTAAAAGTTAGCCCAGCTCACGTCCTAAGTGACAAAAATAGTGGTGAAAGAAAGCAATCCCCCACAAAAACACAGAACAATATAGAAAGTCCTATGAAATGAAGATGCATCTTTACGCACTTTCTCTACTCAATTACTGCATTCCTATACGATTATAAATACGATAGGATAAAAACCCAAAGTCCGCATTTACGACGGAATAGTGAGAGAAATTATATTGGAATCTGAAAAGTTTCGAATGTAAGTACGCGTAATGAATAATGAATAATACAGCTTCCCCTAGGATAAGACGCCCCCGTTGCCGTTGCATACAGCGTCCCCTAAGATAGGACGCCCCCGACCAACACCCAACAAAATGTAACATAGGGAAGATGAAACCATCTCGTGTATTATTGGACAGACTTTAGGAGATTGGGGTTAGAAGGCGCGGCTTATGTGCAAGGGAACTATTTCTAACGAACCCAACCAACTCAACATCCACAAAACGCACACACAACAATCTCCATCTTCTTCTTCTAACCAGAAACAAGGAAAGTCGGAGTTAATGAAATTATCAAATACAAAAAATTAAATCCATTTCATCTTTAAAATTTTGAAACCCACAACTTTTTACTAAAAATCCAGTAAATAAATTACACGGAAATTGCACATTCTTCCTCGGAGTTGCTAAAAAAACACTAAAAAAACAGACGGAACGAGTAAGTTGATCTACAATTTGTTTGTAAACAAATAAAAGTATTACACAAAACCTTATGTTTACTTTTTTT